>WAAF01004132.1:0-18685 GCA_013400475.1 Tricholaema leucomelas | reverse complement strand
TTCTAGCTAGGCTCAAACTAGCACACAAAAAGAGGGAATTGTGGGAATGCAATGTGAGAAGGAATATTAACAAGCAAACCTTGACCTTGTTTCCCATAGCTGCAAAAATCTTATCTGGGAGAAGGATAGATAAGTGGACATCTCATTAATGAGAAAACAGGGCGTGGTGTATGTAAAAGACTGGGTTGTTCTTGCCTAGATTGTGCTAATGTGTAGGTGTGTGCTCTATGCATAAGTCAATATGGATGGAGTCTGAATGAGCAGTGCTGTGGCACCCACAGGTCCACTTGTCAGCCGTGGGTATTATTACACTGTAGGCACTGTAATTACAAAGAGTGCAGAAGGATAAACAGATTTGACCAGGATCTGCACTCCAGTGCCTGATTTGTCAAGACTGTATAGATAATTGGGGATTGGAGCTGCATTTTGAGGCGTTTCTAGGAAAACCTTTGTCAGAACTGCTGGGAGCAGAAAATAATCCTAATGCTTTAGCACACCAGCACTGGATGAATGCATTAGACCTAATAGAAATTGTAGAAGATATAGGGCATATCTTAGGTATCATATTCAAAAATTAGCAGCTCTTAACCACAATAGACAACAGATGCAGATCATAGCAAGGAAGTGTGATGAAAACATCAAAATTCCTGGGAATTATAGGGTGAATCCAGAACAGTGGGAGTCTTGAGAAAAAATACTGGACAACTAGGTGAGCACAACAGAAAGCAGGGGCATAACAGGGCTTTTACAATTTGCTTTCACCCTGCCATGATTGAAGAGATGGGGAGAGCAGCTTGATGCAAGCTAAGTTCCATTTATTGTACTTTCAGCACCTGGTTATATACCTCAACATACAAGCTAAAAGATCATGCCAAATCCTAATCGGTCATTAAGACAGACCTCATTCGTTAGCAATTAGACAAGCAAAGGTTAACAAACTACAGGCTCATATTCCACATAACTCTGTCTGCTGCAACATTCCTTAAGGTCGCCAGACCCTAACTGCAACATCACCCTTAACTCATTACCTTTCCCCTTTATACATTCTGAATCCATGGCTTATGTTCTAATATGTCAGCACTAAAAGTCCTACCATTCCCAGCATTTCTCCCTTTCTGTTGTACAACAAGTATCTTAGCAGAGTGTTTATCACCTTCTGAATACATTGCAATAAGCATGTTGAAAAGGGGTTCTCTAGGGATGCAGTAGCTAAGCAAATAGAGCTCTGTCCTGTTACATTAGCAAGGGTGACCCAAACATAGTTTTGTGTAAAGAAAAGGGTAAGGGGAGAAGAAAGATTTTTTTTTTTTTTACAAGTATAGAGAGGACCATCCTAAGAGTATTAACTATCCATGGTTATGGGAAGGGAATGAACGGAGACTCAGGGCTTTCCATTCCTTTTTTTTTCCCCAAACAAAATGTCTGGGTCACATTGGCAAATCTAACCGGACAAGACACAATAAGTCTGACTACCATCAACCCATGAAATTCTTTCTCTGCCTGCCTCGTGGCAGTGCCAAGAGACAACTGGCCTGTCCTGAAGGCTCAGAAGTTTATTGCTAATGGAACAGGGCTTGTTGATGCGTGGGACAGGTGAGCTCCCTATTTGCCACCAGATGATTTAGAGATGCAGGAACTTGAGCTTTTAAGATCTATAAGAATGGATTATTGTGTCCTCTAGAGCCTGGGATGTTTCTCCTGCCCACACTATTTACAAAAATGAGAGTGTGTGGTGCAACTATACTACTGGTAACATCTCAAAATCTAGTAATGTTCTTCTGTGACTGCCATCAGGAACATTTTTTATCTGTGTGGATAGAGCCTGGCCTGCTATTCCTTCACATATAAGGGGAGGACCCTGTAGTTTAGGGTGTCTCTCTTTGTTAACCTCAAACACATCCACAATCCAACAGTACTGATTACCACACAGCCCGGCAAAGATATAACACACATGCATTCTCCCATGACTGAGTTGATGATCTGGATTTTTGGTCTTTCAGAAAACAATTCACGACCGCTTTCTTAGTGCTGGGAGTAGTTGCTGGAAAAGCTTTAGTAGTGTTAGATAAGCTTGGTTGTTGGCTTGCTAAGCAAACTAATACTACTAGCAAAGCTCTGTCAGGTTTACTATTGGACATTGACAGCGTTTGACATGTGACTTTGCAAAACAGAGCCACTATAGATTTTCTGCTTCTAGCACAAGGCCACAGGTGTGAAGATTTCAAGGGTATGTGTTGTATGAACCTGTTTGATCACTGGGAATCGATAGACACCAGCATCCAGTGCTTGAAAGATGGTGTATCAAGGCTCAAAGAAGAAAATAGATGGGATTGGCTTGACAAGATCTTTGGAGAATGAGGACTAAAAGGATGGCTTAGAAGCCTGGTTAAAATGATTGTGTATGCACTTGTTTTCTTGATGATAATTGATTTTACCATGTGTAGCACAATGTGTGCAAAGCATGATCAGTAGTGCAGTTTCAGGAACATTTAAAAAGAAAGGAGGAGATGTTGGGGTTTGGGCAGTGCTGACTTAAAACAGGAGAGCAACAGGGGTAACATTAGGACACAGAGATGAGGAGTGCAGCAGTGAGGGAAATAACCTTGAAGAAGTTGGCAGAGAAGCTGCAAAGTTAGCTGTGCTACCTTGTTGTGTAACCTATCAGAATTATACATGTTGTATCAGCTTTCTACATAAGCATTGCTTTTAGATGCAATAAATGTTCAACTTATGAATCATATTGGTGTCACAGCATCATCTGATCCCTGCACAAACTGGGTGACCCAGGCACCCCCTCAAGCCCGCAGGGTGGGGGCAGGGGGAATGCAGTTTTCATGCCTTCCTCTCCCATTCAAACCCATGAAGAGGGAGAAGAAGAAAGGAATTTGAGTACCCTGGGGACAGATGTTTCATAAGCAACTGAGCACATCAATGTTCTTTTCAATAATCATTTTACAGATGTAACAGTAAGACAAAGAGACCAAGAACTCTAACACAAATGTAGCTGATACATTTTGGGATTAAGTAGCTGATACAGGTAGAAGTAAGTTAATTTACATTCCTCATTTATTGTTTAGTCAAACAAAACCATTAGAATTTAAAATGAATAAAAACTATAAGTACTGTGCTCATAAGCAAATTAAAGTAAATTTCATGTCAAAGAGCATAGAACAAAGCATTTTTAAAGCCTGTGCAGACAGACTGACTTCTCATTCATTTAAAATTCTAATACATACTAATAAGTTCTAAATGTTTGTGACTCAGAGAGAGATTGCCTTAAATAATTTGAACTAGTGTTTGCTAATGGTTCTGCCAACCAGAATACAAAGATATACAGAACTCAGTGTACATATAGTAACCTTCTTATCTTACTATAAACCTAGTTACATTCAACTAATGTATGAGCTGTGGTGTTTGTAGTATGTCTATAGAATAAATATTCAGTACATGGAGAGAAAGAGCAATTGCAGTCTTGAAATAGCAAGGGTTTGTGTTATAGATGGAATTTTTATCTCAGTACAACTGAGTCTTTATTCATCTATTTACATGTTGTTCCATCCCTTCACAAACCAACTGTGGAGTTTTTATGTGAAAATTTGTTGAAACTTATTTCCTTATTAGCTTGAGAGTTGAAAACCTGAAACTGTGAGCAGACCCACCAGTATGATCAACAGTCTCACTCTGGCTGTCCCATATATAGTCTTCTACTCAGTCTGAGTCTTCTTCAGCCTCTTCAGCTTTCTTCTGAGCCTCTTTCATCAATGGAAAAAGAAAGGTAGTTTAAATTATTACCTCTTTCAAATACCCTGTGTTAGATACATATATTAAAATATGAATGTTAGATTATTTTGCATTGTCTGACTCATATTAGCAGGTCATTATGGATAAGCAGTTTGTAGTTAAGCAAGTAGTGAGACCTAAAATATATTATAACAGCATCACAGTATCATCAAGGTTGGAAGAGACCTCATAGATCATCAAGGCCAACCTGTTACCACAGAGCTCAAGGCTAGACCATGGCATATTGTGGGATAGTTCTGTTGAGCAGCATTTAGGTCTAGATCCTGTGCTTATTTGTACCCTCAATCCTTATCCCTGAATTATTTGTTTATTTTACTGCAGCTTAGAACCAAGCCTTTGCAGTTTTAAGGATTCCTGCTCTATCATCCAAGTTAATTGGAGTTTCTTGTTATCTTGTGTAATACCTGAACTAGATCTTTAATGGCCTAAGTCTGAAGGTATGATGCTTTTGCAAATATACAGTTCTGATCTGTGGGGGCTGTATTTAAATTTGCGGCTATATATTTGATGGATTTAGAAATGTGCAGCATGGTAGAAGAAGCTGAGGGACAAAGCCTATTTCTTTTGTACATGGATTGTTATTTGAATCCTCAGTTTATGGTAGCTTTTATTTTCAGATAAATGAGTGATTGTGTACTAGTTTGAGCCTAGCTAGAATGCTGGCTGAATTCCATCTTGCTTTCTAACCTCACCCTCCATTTGCTTTGGCTGATTCACTTTGCTTCTTAATCCCCCTGGCCGACCTCCATTCTTCCTTGGGACTGGGGTAAGGTTGAGAGGGGTAGGGGGAAGGTGAGTGGGTGGCTGAGAGCCCCTCCTGGGGACTCAGGTTTCTGGGAGGGCTGTTGTGTTTCTATATTACTTTTATCTTGTATATTTCTGTATATAACTGTATATACTGTAAATATCTGCTTGTAAATTGTGCCAGCTGTAAATATAAGCTTCATTCAAATTTCCAGAGCCGGCTGAGTCTAGTCTGGGTGATTTCTAAAGTGTGGGGGGCACCCAAACCACCACACCACTGTGTCAAACAATGTTGCAAATCAAACCAGGTATAAAAATTCAAGAACTCTTGAGAGTGCTATACAACTGGTAGAAAATAGAGTGGCAATAAGCAGTTACTCTTCACTACAAGTGTTTTCTGGTACCAGGAAATTGCTTTGAAATAAATACTCAAGTGAATTAAGCAAAACTCTCTTAAAGTTTCTGCCAACAATGTGGTTATTTGGTTATAGTAATCATTTACAGGCATAAGTGAAAGAGTTAGCAGCCTTATCCTTTAAAAGGCTGAGCATGGAAACACACACTAAACATGAGTGAATAGTGATCTCCTACAAACCTAGTAATTATAGAATCATAGAATGGTTTGGGTTGGAAAGGACCTTAAAGCTCTTCAGGTTCCAACTCACCTGCCATGAGCAAGGACACCTCCTGCTATATTAGGTTGCTGAGTGCTCCCTCCAACCTGGTTTTGAACAATTCTAGGCTTGGAGCCTTCACAACTTCTCTGGGCAACCTGTTTCAGTGCCTAATCATCCTCACTGGGAAGAAATTTTTATAATGTCTAATCTAAATTTAGCTTCTTCCGGTTTGAAGCCATTACCCCTCATCCTATCACTACATGCTTTTGTAAAAAGTCTGCCCCCAAACATCCTGTAGGCCCACTTCAAATACTGGAAGGCTGCTATAAGGTAACCCCTTTTTTTGTCCAGGCTGAACAATCCCAAGTCTTTCAGCCTGTCTTCTTATGAGAGGTGATCCAGTCTTCTGAGGCTCTGATGGCCTCATCTGTACCCATCTAACAGTTCCATGTCCTTTTTGTGAGATCTCCAGAGCTGGACATGGTACTCCAGGTGGGGTCTTAACAAAAGCAGGGCGGCAGAATCCTTTCCTTCAACCTGCTGGCTGTGCTGCATACAATTCGCTTTCTGGGCTGTGAGTGCACATTGCTGGCTCCTGTTGAGCTTCTCATCATCTAATGGCCCCAAGTCCTCCTCAGGACTGCTTTCTAGCCATTCTCTGTCCAGCTTGTATTTGTGCTATAACACAAAGTGCTGTAAGAAAAAAAAAGGATAAATCAAGAGTTGAAAGAGGTAGAAAATAGTGTAAAAAAAAACCAACCAAACAAATAAAAACAACTTTCTTTTTCCTTCACCTTGTTATTTTCATTTTCCTATCATTTTAATCTAATATGGTGTCTGGAGGGCCCATAAGTCCAAATAGGCATATACATGCCTTCCTTTGCCTGGACATGTTTTTCTGCCCAAACCAGAGGTAAACACATTGAATGGACAAGAGGTCCACAAGAGGCCTGGTGCCATAAAGTCTGGCCTGTCCAGGGCCCAAGTTGTGTAACACGGTTGTGTAAGTGGTTGTATAAGCCCACAGGCTTATCTTATGGCCCACCGGGTGTAAGGCCCATGCTCTTCCCATATTTGGGGGAACTAGATGTAAACAAGATGCTCTCACCACTCTCTCTCTGTTCACCACTCACCTCTCCCTGCCTGCCCACTGCCTGGGGCTACTACCTTTGTTTGCTTTACATGCTTCTTTGGCCCACGACACTTTGCATCAATCCAGCGGATGACCGACATATGCGTTCCTGGCCAGCCCACTGCTCCAGCCCACCATGCCAGCCTGAGGGGCACCTTCCAGCCATACACAACACTCGATCAGACTGCTCCAGCCCGCAAACCTTTTCCCAGGTGGCTGACCACCCAATGTCCTTCTGAGGGCCATGGAAGACCTCCCTTGTCCCTGTGAAACCCTCTCAGACAGCGTGCCCTAATTTGAATTGAACTATCAGCTCCACTTGAAATCAACCACGTGGCTTTTACTATATATATTTTAGGAACACAGATATTGAGACTTCCAACTAGTGAGTATTAGAACTCTCTTGATTCAAGTTGCTAAAAGAATTTTATTAACTTTACCAGTGGCAGTTTATGCCACAAAACTCTCTAATCAGAAACATATATAAAACCTTTACCAAGTTGCTTAATTTGGTTGTATATACATTCTGCAAAATAGTTTTACCAACCATATCAAAGAATTTGTGTGGGTTAGTTGTATGTAACTTTGGGGGAAAGTTCCCTTTGTATATATTAATAAACTATTCAATAATTCATTGGCCTCATTATATCTTACCCCAAACTTAGACTCAAACTCCTCTATAACACATAGTAACTATTATTTGAGGGTATCTGAATGTCACACTCATGAGATTTTGATAATATGTTAGTTTCCATGATAATGTGTTTAGTTTTTCTTTCTATATTAATATAATTAGGTTGGTGGCCATCTCTGTAGGAAATTCAAAAATGCAAGTTGGAAATGAATCAATGCTGCATCAGTCATGTTGTGCACTCTTGTCTTGAGAGTAAAGCAGTGGTGAACTGGGCTCCAGATTCCAATGCAGTAGGTACTTGCCTTAACACATGTAGATAAATCACATCACAGGAATATCGTTGCATGAGAACATCAAGTCAAGCAGCTCAATCTAAGTTCCTGAGGTCTCTGCTGTATTTGCAGGAAATGTCAAACACATTAGCTGCACTAAGCTTTTGTGCTGCTTTTCCACTTGCACTGGTAGGTAACAGTAGAAAGATTTGTCTGTGGAAAATCAGTAGTTGGTACAGTAGGAAAAGTGGAGGAAAGAAATTATGTGCTTGCAAAAAGATCGTGTGTCTCTCAAGGAATGTGAACCTGAGCTTGTACCCAATGGAATCAGAGTTAGATACCTGTTTGCTCAGCTGGAGGCTGGGAAGAGCAACTAATTTTTTGATGTAACAGTTGTAAACACCTTGGTAAATATATTGCTAATTTTTTACATAGTCTTCCATATAAATGTACCCTCTACTGTTTGCATGCTGTGTATGCAGTCCAGCTGCTATACCTCTACCTAGGAAATTTTTACTGACCTTGACTAATAAAAACATGCTACAGAAAAGTTATGATACTCTTTTACAGAATGTGCAAAGAATCTGGGGCATGGATTTTCTCCCACAAGTAATCAAGCCTAATAGATTAGCGAGATTGGAAATGTGCTCTGGAAGAAAAGGAGCAATGAAAAGAGAAACCTGCAGTTGCAGTTGCATTGCAGCTGTTGATTGCAGTTGTTGATTGCAGTGTTCAAACTAACTTTTAAGGAGCAATGTGAGTATGTGTGAAGGCAGGGAAGGCATTTCTCCCTCTCTAAAAGTTTATCCATTTTTTTTTATTGCCTTGTGCTGGTTTGAGATTAATTGGAATACTTTACTGAGAGAAATTAAATCCTTAGCTGTAAGGAGAAAAGAAAAAAAAAAACAGTGACCTATACCACCCATTCTTCTGCTGAGAAACGCAACTAGTCAAAATATAGATAAGGCAGTCACTTCTCACACACTTCTAAATTAGCTCTCACTGTTGGCTGTGCCTTCTTTCTGGTGGTCTGGTCTCTGTGGTTGCCTCTGCCTTAACTCTAACCCAATGTAACCCTTTTTCCTCTAACCTGCTTCTCATTTTTTTGACATCTCACCTCAAATCTCTTCAGATTTATCACATGAGATATATGTGGGTTGATCAGGTTATTTCTGAAGGGAGAGAAAGAGGGAGGAGGTTTGGGTCAGGGACCCTCCTGGCAATCTGAGTATTCTGGGAGGAGTGTTGTGTTTCTGTATTACTTTTAACTTGTGTATAACTGTGTATATTTGTGTATATATGCTTGTATATTGTGCTAAGCTGTAAATATAGCTTCATTAATTTACTTCCAGACATCTGAGTCTAGTCTGGGTGATTTCTTAAGTGGGGGGGTGGGTAAATCCCAAAAGCACCACATCTCGTTTTTTGGTGCTTCAGAGTGGGGCTAATTCAATCTGATTGATTGCTAATTAAGTCTGGAAGTTAAGATGAAGTTATTTTACATTTTATTTTCTGTTTTGTACCCCTAAGTGGTCTGGTTCTTCTACTATTGTTTGACAGTGAAAATTGGTTCATTGATTTTTTTTATATGATATGGAAAAAGCTTAAAGTGATGTTTTTAGACTTCGTAGACTACTGTCTGGGTTGGATTTGCTTTAATATTACTGAAATTATTACCAACTCCACTTTTTATAAGTCAGGAAATATTACAACTCCTATTTCTCCTCCAACAGCTTTAATGCATGTTGTGTGACCTAAAACTGAGCTCCCAGATGTCTGTGGTGAGTTCTACACACATAATACTGTACTCTGTTTATCATGTATGAATATAGCCCTATTAATTCTGGTTTTGGCACTAATGGTAGCATTGTGTATGAAGAATTCGAACATGGTTGCTTTAAGAAAATGGAAAAGGCAAATTTCTAAACGTTCACAAGCTCCTGATATAGAAGGAAAACAATCCCTTTTGTGTTCTCAAAACAATTTCTGTTCAGAGGAAGAAAAAGGGGACACAGCAACCAAGAGTATGTTATCTATGAATGCATGGCAAATGGCCAAAGGGCTTCTTTTCCTCAAGCTGTGAAGGTTTCAGCTATTTTTAGTTCTGCACCGCGTTCAAATCCTCAGGGAGCAGTTTCTAACCCTAAACCAGATTCAACCTCAGAGTCAGACCTGCTAGAATATACTTCCAAAGCCTTTCTGGCTCCAGTCAAGGCACAAGCTAAGATTAAATATTTGAGAAAGAATGATTCAAGAGAGGATTTAGGGGGCCTCTTGTACTCAAGAGGAAGACGGAGAGAAATATAGCCTTAGAGACTTAGCCAATATACTCAATCTCAATATTATGACAAAAAAAGCTGTGTGAGGATGGCTGCCAAGGAGGATGGCTCTGAGGAGTTTAAAAGTGCTCTTAGGAAAGTTCTATTTCTAGGCCAAGGACAACCAGGACAACCAGAGGAAGAGAAGGAGGATAATATCCAGGATTCAAATGATCCCCTCAAAGAGATCAGGGAAGTTAGAAAGGAATATGCAAGGGAATCAGAAGAGCCAATCTTAAGCTGGCTGCTGAGATGCCCTACTATTGGTGCAAATGTCCTACAGGTAAGAGAGAAGTCTGCCAAGCAGCTAGGGCCACTCACCAAGGAGAGAGGAATGGACAAATACCTAGCAAGTCCTCTTGGTAAGGTTAGCTTGTGGACACGCCTTCTGTTGGCTGAGACTATGAGATATCCTTCCTGAGATGATTTGGCCTCAGCAGCTAAGAAGTGGAACACCATTGAGCAGGGAATTAAGCTTCTGAAGGACTTTGCTGTGAAGGAAGTGCTCTATGGAGATCATGGTACACATGAGCCTGATTGCATTCTTCTTGGAACAGATCTCACAAAGAAGCTTATTAAACTTGCTCCTATATCCTATACCAACATCTTGGCCAGCAGGTTTCTATGAAGGAGTGATAATGGAAGGCCTCTCACTGTTGGTTAATTCACTGACCAACTGAGGCAGATAGAGGACAGCTTGTTGCATTCTGCCATAATCACTGCCATAAAAAACTCTGGGTACAAAGATAAAGGATGGCATTAAAGATAGCACAAAAGAACTGAAGGAGGAACTTAAAACCTCCATATCCAATCTGGCAAAGGATACCATTCCTTCATCATCTGAATGGGTGCACATTTCTGCCATCAGGAACAGATGCCCACCTCCTGCAAAGCAATTCCAATCCAGGAGACAAATTCCACCTAGACATCAGCAATCACATGGGTTACTNGATACTCCTGCATGACCAATTTGGTGAGAACATGAACAAGTGGGATGATCAACCTACTTCAGTTCTTTTGAAGAGAATCAGGGAACTACAGCAATGCCATGTTGTGGAGGGCCCATAGGCCCGAAAATAGGCTTATTCATGCCTTGCCTTGCTTGGACATGTTTTTCTGCCCATAACCAGAGGTAAACACATAAAACGTGCACAGAGCAGCAAAATAGGCCTGGTGCCATAGTCTGGCCTGCCCAGGCTTTAGGTTGTGTAGGCCTCCACACGCCCAGTTTGTGGCTGCCTAGTGTAAGGCCCATGTGATTCCCATATCTGGGAGGTCCAGGCCTGTGGCTTTTGCGTATTATGGTAAGGTTTGGCTGACTGCCAACCTGATTGGTCATGCTAATGTCCAAAGGGCCATTAATCTCAGCCCACATTTGATAAATAGGGATACACAGGTAAACAATGTGCTCAGACTCCCTTGCTCGATCGATCTCATTATCCTGCTTAGGCTCACCAGCACTGCTTCTTGCTTATGCCTGCCTGTGTGCCCACTCACAGTGCACCTGCCTTTACAGAGATCAAGTGGGGTAATCCCTCATGTCTCTATACCCAAGAGACAAGCATGGTGTGGACTCTTCAGATCTCTCTTGAATTGTAGCTTCTATTTATTGCTGTCTGACAAGAATAGTGCTGTCCTGCACCTGCCTCAGGTTTGGACTGTATTACCTGATAACAGCAATTGCCAAACAGACAGCTGATTTCTTTCTGTGCCTGAATACAATTTCTTTTTGTTTTTCATCCATATTGTAGCATGTGCTAGTTTGAGCCTAGCTGGGGTGTTTTGGTGAGAAGAACTAGATGATAGGCTGAGAAATGAAAACAATGGTGAGGTCTACTTCGCTCACAGTCTTGCTGAGATGTGTAAGGAAGAAAACCAAAACAAAAGATAAGGTCACTTCTGCTCTGCACTTCGTGCTGGGCTGTCCTCTTCTCTTTGCCTGCTGGGGAGAAGCTGAGGCTGCTGGCTGAACTCCATCTTGCTTTCTAACCTCACTCTCTTTTTTGCTTTTGTGGCTGATTCACCTTTGCTTAATCCTCTTGGCCGAATCTCCATTCTTCCATGGGACTGGGGTAAGGTTGAGAGGGCTAGGGGGAAGGTGAGGGGGTGGTTGAGAGCCCCTCCTGGGGACTCAGGTTTCTGGGAGGGGAGTTGTGTCTGTATTACCTTTTACCTTGTGTATTTTCTGTATATAACTGTATATATTGTAAATATCTGCTTGTAAATTGTGCCAGCTGTAAATATAAGCTTCATTCAAATTTCCAGAGCCGACTGAGTCTAGTCTGGGTGATTTCTAAGAGTGTGGGGGGCGGGGGACACCCAAACCATCACATAGCATAAGGGAGATCTCTGCCAAAAGCTGATAAAAGTCTCCTTGACTTCTATTGCTATAATAAACTAGGGGGTCACTTTGTCATGTCCAGCATTGCCCCCTTGGACTTTTTACTGTCTTAACCAAATGCTCCATCATGAAGCTTTCTTGCAGATATGCTCTTAACTGTAATACTTCGCTCTGAATTATCTTGTCTTAAAAATATTCAGTGGCCACTATGACTCATTAGTTTATCATTCTCATTTAAGTAATTATTATGTTGCCAGTGGTTCCAGAATTGGAAACTCCTGATTTCAAGAAGGAAAAACAAACAAAAAATCTTTTTGTGAAGATAAATGCTGAACGAAAACATACAGAAGAAATTTGAAAAGTAGTGAGTAAAATACGCATTCTCTTTTTGAATGTTACTCTGATTTAACAAAATCTAAACCAGTGAGAGACCTTTTATACTTAGTTGTTCCTCACTAGAACAAAGATTATAAAGAGTAAAAGAATAAATCTTACATCAGTCTCGAACTCAGTTCCTCCACTGCAAAAGTTTGCAGTGAACCATTGAGAAGGAAGAGCTAGGAGTGTGAACTGCACATTTAGGTGAACATTAATGAAAACTAATGATGTTTGGAGAAGGAATTGAGGAGGGATGGAGAAATTGTCTCACTCCTTTAACATTATGATGTAAAGATTTCCACTACAATTCACATTCCCAGGCAGCTGGGCTAAGCATGTGGCTGGGAAGCAGAAGGGATGAAAGGAGACTGTCCTGGAGTCTCATAGGGGTTGCACAGAATCTATCAATTCGATAGACTGTTGAAAAGGAACTTAACAAATCCATCGATGTTTTTATCCCCCTGCCAACTAACACAGCCTCCATTTAGGATGTTTCCAAAGTGCTTTTCAGGATTATAGAAGGGTAGAAATGATCATGCTGTAAAGCCACCAGTTTCCCTTTCTTTGCTCACTGGTAATTCCACCTCTCCTAGAGGAATGCTCAGTCACAGAAACTATTTCATTAATGTTTTTGCTTCTATCCAGATTGTTAACAGATGTCTGAATCTGCAGCCACTCTGAAGGGTGAAGGAGACCATGACTCTGCTGGCTGGTTGGGCTTTTTATGTATTCCATGTGGAAGTAAGAAAAAAAATTTAAACAACAATATTTTAGTTGTGACAGCCATGTCAGGAAGAGCTTAGCAAGCAATAAGAGCAGGACTGGGTCCTCAGAGTCCTACAGTTTAGTCATCTTCCAAAGCAACAAGCTTTTGACCCTGAAAGCTCGTAGCAGGTATTTTGCCTCATGAGCATTAATCAAATGCAAGATATAATAAAATAATAGAATTAACTAATACTATATAATTAATCAGAACAATGCCCTTTAGAGTCTTGAGAGTGAGATTTCCTTCCCGATACTTCCCATTTCAGTTTTGTTACCCTTTTTTAATGCAGTGTCTTGTAGTGCAGGCATTCCTGTAAAGGAATAGGTATGCCTATATCAAAGAGAGTACTCTGCCTCAGCAAATGTGACAGAATCAGGCCTTCTCTGAGTTCAGTCTGGTCATAACCAATTACTCTCTGTTAAATGAATTTGTAACTATGGAGACAATGAAGAATTCTGTGGGAAGCAAAACTTTCAGCAGTGTCTCCGCTCCTGCAGATTGCAGTTTGATGCTGATGGTGGGAAGGTCACCCACTGCATGTCCCCAAGTGCATACATGATTGTGAAGATAACACATCTCTAATTGCTAGTGATTGTCTTCCTTGCAGGATTAGCTATGATATAGAGCTCAGCTTGTTCTTCAGTTCAATGTAATTAGTTCATGTTTGTTCTATGTCCAGCTCCTCACTTGGGTAATATGCAGCATCAATTCATTAAAATCATAACTGATCATCATATTTATTTAACTACTAAGTTATTTCCCACACTGAATGAATACACTTAGTCACCATTATGAGAGAATGTGTTAATTTAATTTAAAATTACACACATGTGAGTCATACAGACTTATTAGGAATGCATAAACAGTTAAGTATTAAGCTCTTTCAAAGCCACAATATCTTTACTATGGTGTGATCTCCTTTTGACTAAATAAGAATGTCAAAAAGAAGCATATCAACAGATCAGGGGCCACTGGTCCAGACAAACTACAGCTACCTTCATTCTAACATAGATGAGGAAAAAAAAAATCTCAGCAGTTCCAGTAGACTGTTTATCTCTGCTTTTAATTTACAAAAATAACATTTCCTTCCCTTATTTCACATATAGTATGAGAATTTGCTGTCATTTGCCGTAAAGAAAGATTATTGGCTTTGTAACACTGAAGTTTCATACAATGCAAAACAAATACTTGGGAAGTTTATTTTATTCTGCAAGTTGTACTTTAATGGTTCTGTAATGCCTATGCTTTTCTCAGACATAAAGCAAGAGCTTGGAAACTGATGGCATGACTCTTCAAAGTCGGTTATAATGGCAAGATTCATTGATTCATTTTATTTTGTTCTAGTGCTGTATTAGGAGAATATTTTGAAGTAAAAGGGGCATGGGGTTTTCTCACTGACAAAGCACCACCTAGTGTTAGTTTTTAAAACCTTGGCCAAAAATAGAAAGCTGGTCCTTTCCTTACTACTCGTCTGCTTCATGTTAGAACTGCACAAAGGGATATCTGGGCTCTCTTCATTGCCTCAGTGAGCATTTTATACATGTATCAACAAATTATTTCAACCAGAATATAACAGTTTCACCAGAGACTGCTGAGGAAGTCTTGTCACTGTATGTCCTCCAGCCCAGGGCTTACATCAGCCTTACTGATGTGCGTGAAAGCTGTTTAATATGTTATCATGTTTTATATAGTAAGGAAGGTGTGATGGTTTGGATGTCCCCCGCCCCCCCACACTTTTAGAAATTACCCAGACTAGACTCAGTTAGCTCTGGAAATTTGAATGAAGCTTATATTTACAGCTGGCACAATTTACAAGCAGATATTTACAGTATATACAGTTATAGACAGAAATAGACAAGGTTAAAAAGGTAATACAAACACAATTCCCCTCCCAGAAACCTGAGTCCCCAGGAGGGGCTCTCAACCACCCCTCACCTTCCCCCTACCCCTCTCAACCTTACCCCAATCCCAAGGAAGAATGGAGATTCGGCCAGAGGGATTAAAAAGCAAGGTGAAGCAGCCAAGCAAAAGGAGAGTGAGGTTAGAAAGCAAGATGGAATCCAGCCAGCAGCCTCAGCTTCTCCCCAGCAGGCAAAGAGAAGAGGACAGCCCAGCACGAAGTGCAGAGCAGAAGTGACCTTATCTTTTGTTTTGGTTTTCTTCCTTACACATCTCAGCAAGACTGTGAGGGAAGTAGACCTCACTATTGTTTCCATTTCTCAGCCTATCATCTAGTTCTTCTCACCAAAACATGCTAGCTAGGCTCAAACTAGCACAGAAGGCAATCAAGTTTCTGCTGCAAGCAAGGCTGGGCCTATAGGTTGATTATGGTCCAATGTTTATTATTTTCTGACCCCACTGTTATTAAAAGTATCTGTCGTATTTGTGGCACTCTGAAAAAAGTATGCTATAGATTTTTGGTAATCTTTACTAAATGTGATAAACTGACTTCAATTAGAAGTGCAGAAAGGGAATCTAACTATTAGGAGACCATTTCATGGATACCACTATTGCCTGAACAATTAGAGAAGTAATACTGCTGTAAGGAAATACCATTAAACTTTAAAAACATGGAGACAAACCTTCTCTTTTACCAAAAAAGAGATGTTCCTGTAGTGTTCTACTCTCCAGATTTACAGCTCTCGTCACTGTCTCTTGTTGTCTTTCTTTAGCTTCATTGTATGTAGGTAATCTGGAACAATAAGGGTCTCTCTGTCTCTATCTTTATTCTCTGTTTTGTATTCTAACTTCTGCATTAACTTGTCTACAGTTCTGGGCAATTTCATGTAGCTACTGGATGTTAAGAAAGGACATTAATACAAAAGAGTCATAGAAAATAAGACAATTAAGTATAAAGCCAAGTAAAAAGAGAAACTGAAATGAGTTTGTTTGACTCCAGGTTATATTTGTACAGCATGAGGAATACAAGTTAACAGGCTTAATAAAGCAAGCTAGCTAAATCTCTCTGTACCACAGCAAACTGATTTTTACTATGTTAAACTTTGCTGAATATCCTTGCAATCTGAGTTTTCAGGGTCCTCATTTTCATTTAGAATTTTACTTTGGTGTTATCCGGACATTGTGATGACCTGAAAAAGCTTCTGTGAGCACTTGTTGATCAGATCATGATCATCTTAAATACTACTTCCATTTTAAAGGTGAGGATTTTAAATGTGGCTAAACAGCTTTCCTAAAGCTGCATTATTCATTGCAAACATAGGCCAAGAATGTTACATACCTAAAGCAAACTTTTATGTATCTAACAGCTGTTAATTTCTCACTATATGTCTCTCATTTTAAGTACTTCCACAACTAAGAAGTTGGTTAAGTCTCCAAAAAATCATGTCCATTTGGATTTACAGAAGCCTTTTGGATTCAAGGAGAAGATGGAATTACAGTAAGGAAAGTTTGCTATGTTTGCTTAGTTTTCTCTTCATTCTGTGTAGCTTTAAGTTTTGGTGCAAAAAGTACTAATTTTAGAACTGTTGTAACCAGAATCTTAATGAATCATGGACTTTGGAAGTGACTGCCTCCCTCTACTCAGCATTGATGAGACTGCACATTAAATACTGGATTCAATTTTGGGCCCCTCAACACAAGGAAGACATTGAGGTGCTGAAACATGTCAGGACAACATAGCTGGTGAAGAGTCTAGAGCACAAGTCTTCCAAAGAGAAGCTAAGGGAACTGGGGTTGTTTAGTCTGGGGAAGAGAAGACTGAGGGGAGACCTCACTTTCTACAACTCTCTGAAAGGAGGTTGGAGGAAGATAACAAGCAACAAGACGAGACAAAATGGCCTTAAATTGTGCCAGGGAAGGTTTAGGTTGGGTATTAGGAAAACATTTTTCAGTGAAAGAGTGATTAATCCCTGGAACAGCTGCCCAGGGAAGTAGTGGAGTTGACATTCTCAGAAGTGTAAAAAAAAACTTGTAGATATGGTGATAAGGGTCACTGGTTTAGTGATGGAATTGACACGTTGATTGTTTGGCTTGATCTTGGAGATCGTTTCCAACCTTTACGATTCTATGACTTTCTGGCATTTGCAAAGCACAGCAGTATGGCTCTGTGTGATCTGCTGTTAGTCTTTTTAGTCTGAGTATATCAGTTTTAAATAAGAGGTTCTCATCTAAAAGCAGAGGTATCAAGTAATGTAAAACATACAGGGTATATCTGAATTAACCATCAATGAAAAAGCAAGCTAAAAAGAAACCCTACTTATTTTATTCAAGTCTTTGAAGAAAGCATTAGACCTGCCTAACCAGTTAACATGAATATTCATTTTGCAAAATATAAGAGTGTTATATTAACAGAACATACATTCATTGTTCAAAGTAGATAATGTCATGTTCATGTAAGGTGTAAAATTCTAATTACTTGCCTTTGAAGCAGCACAGTTCACCAGACAAGCAGGTGAAGGGAAGCTAACATTCTGATACTTGGAATAACTCTAGATTTTCCTTGATATTTTTCATTCTAATTCCTCTGTTTTCAATTAAAATATATTAGTTCAAAATGATTCATGATTATAATACTCAACATAAACATGAGATTATTTATAGAATACTAAAGTAACATCTTTGTTGGGGAAAACAATGTGAATCATATTTCCTTCATACTGCCACCTTGGTAAGACTGTTTAAATCACTGATAGTTAAGGCAGGAGAATTGACCTTAGACAGGAACACAGGAACATAGAGACTGTATGGGAGCATTGGTCTCAGGTAGTACAGGAAAAACAAGATGATGTTGATGAGGAAGGAAAATTGTGGTGAAACTCATGAATTTAGGCTTTCTTAGGCATGGCAGATTAAAATAGAGCAAGATGTACAAGCATCTTAGACTGGATCTTAGGAAGAAGTTCTTCAATACAGGGGTGGTGGGACTCTGGAATAGGCTGCCCAGGAAGGTTGTGGATGTCTCCTCCCTGGGGTGTTCAAGGCCAGGATGGATGAAGCCTTGAGCAAACAAGTCCGAAGAATGAAGAGAAGAACATATTAAAAAACTGATAGTCAGAATAATGTACTCTGGAGATAAATTTACATTCAGTAACCAACACTGTACATTGATAGCAACTAAGACTAATGCAAATGCTGAAGAAAATTATATTGCAATATGCATTGATTATCATCTGCTTGGGTTTAATTAATTTCCTTAATTGGAGAACAATACATTTTGTAATTGCACATGAAAACACCACTAGCTATTGCAGAGTCTTTATCTACTATGCAAACTCTCCTGGTAGACCATTGCCTTCCTGATTTATAAAGTCTTGTCTCAGTGAACACAGGCTGTTTGGCAGACTCTTGACAATTGCCCAAAGTAATCACATGTGAAGCAACATTCCAAACTTGTAATTTAGGAGCAATGAAATTATAACTGCAAATAATTCCGCTTATACCAATACAAGGGTGAAACTTCCACCAAATGTAATTAGAAAACAATACAGTCGAAGCTGGAATTTTAAATGAAAACAAATTTTAAATGAAACATACCATCTGAACAAATGCTTTGGAGATAAGGAGTTGAGCCACAATAATGGAAATTAGACTCCTTAGCTTAGACTAAAAAGAAAGTGCAATATAAAATTAACTTATGTAAGTAAATGATAAAATATTTAGAATAGAATAAAAATAGAATATAATCAACTAGATCGGAAAAGACCTTCAAGATCATCCAGTCCA
>WAAF01004131.1:0-11190 GCA_013400475.1 Tricholaema leucomelas | reverse complement strand
AAAGGTTGAGGATCTGTATTATTGGTTTATGTCCATATAGCCTAAGTCTCCTGATGGATTTATGGAATGATTTTCTTTTACTGTTTCAAACCATTGCTCTGCAACTCTGGCCTTTTGGGCCTTTAGGATGTGAAACAGATGAAGAAGGAAACGCATCTTCTCCAAATGAATTGATCTGCAGAGCCAAATGAGACGTCAGGTGCTATAAGTTGGAAGATCTACAGGATTGTCTGTGTCTTTACTGATGCTTGTTGGCCTGAAATAAAACAGTGGAGTGGGACAGAAGTTTTACACCACTTCTTGTAATATGCAGAACGATTGAAATTCTCACAGCAAAAATCCCCAGTCAACTCTTTACTGAGCCTTATGGAAGGCTGCTGTAACTAGCCATGGCTTTCATTCTGCAGAAAAAAGATAGCACTTTCACAAACTGCAATCATGGAAAAGAGGACTGGAGGATGTTAAAAGACATCATCCAGTGAGACTCCTTATTTTCCTCCAGAAACAGCAATCTACAGACTCTCTGTTTAATTACACCTTATGTTTCTCCTTGATTTCTTACCTAGATCTTCTTTACTCTAGTTTTAATTCTTGATTTCTTTTTCAATATGTTATGCTCTTCCAGAAAGTCTAATGGTTTCTCATCAGAAGCTGCTTTCACCATACTGGAAGACTTGTATCTGTGATTCTGTGATCTCCGGCTTTCCTATCTCTAGACAGAACTATTTGCTGCTTCTTCATCTCTTTGTCAGAGGGCACATTTTCCATAGCAGTCCTTATTCTGGCTTTTCATTAGTTAATTCACTGTCACTAGTTTGAAACACATTGAACTGAACTGCACTGGAGATGGGTAGAAGTGAAGTTAGGTATCTCACAACATTTCATCCCACCTTGTCCAAGCCAGTAATATCTAGCAGTAACTTCATGATCTTGCCTTTGTGGATGTAGTTGTATTTTATTCTGCTATATAACATTATAGAAAGAAAAGAATAAGGCAATAAAAGACTGTTGTAGTCAGGTAGGCAAATTATCTGATCTATCACTTGTAAGAGCTCTTCAACCTAACAGGACAATAAACAGCCTGCAAAATGATCACAGTTAATACAACGATTGGCAACATAACCTTGAGCTAGACTCAGGAAACTATATCCTCACAGCTTTTTAAAGCATGGTAGACTTTACCTCCAAAAGTGTGTAACAAGAGCAGGTTCTGTAGACAAGGCACAGAAGTGCAAGTCAAATGTTTCCTCTGAAGAAAAAGAAATGCATTTGGATTTGTATCAGCATCAGGATTGAGAAGGATCAGAATTTGACCATCACGGGGATATTATTGTGGGAAAAAAAAGGTAGAATTCTAAGCTGTATTATACATTGAGGTTAAGATTCTTGACCCACAGGATACAGCACTCTGTGATGATCGGTTTAGATCAGGTTAGAATCAGAACGAAAACTAAACAGTTGCACCTATGAAATTTAGAGGTAATTTCAACCAATTTTACCTGAAGAGACAGACCTCTGCTGAATTAAAAAATAATCTCAATTCTATTATCTTATAAAAGAATCACAGATTTTCCCCTTACTTCCCCTTTTCCCTCCCTTTCCTCCTCCTTGCTTTTTTTCTGAACATATAGTTCATACCAAATAAAACGCTACTAAAGAAGCAGGCCTACAAGAATGGAAGCAGTCCTGCATTTTGTTCTTCATAACAGGCATAGATCAATGCCAGGTAAAAAGCCATCGGTGACTCCATTAGTGTGATAATTTTGCCTCAGAGCTCCCTATATGGACAGCAGATTTTTAGTAGTATTCCAAAAGCCAAGATGTACTCTGTGCTTGTGTGCATGCATGCTGAAAGGGAGATGTTTAAATACCTGTTCTGTTCTCTTCTCATGGAGTATGAACCTTTTGTAAGCTCTCAACACCTGAAGCTGACCTACAGAAAACTTGAAGTAAATTTTAGGGGAATACTGAAGAATCTGTCGGTGATCCACCCTGCACACCCATCACTTAAAACTCCTGTGTTCCAGATCAGGCAATGCCTGTATTTCATTTGACTGCAAAGGATTAAACAAACAAACAAACAATCAAAAAAGCTGCAAAAAGCTTTTGAAAGGAATAATACAGGAAAAAAAAAAAAAAAAAAAAAAAAGGAAGTTTTCCAGCAATCTATAGAGCACAGGTTGCAAGGCATAAAAAGAGCACGCAGCCACCTTGGCTTCAGCTAATTCCACCATGCAGAGAAGATACTAATGCTTATAAGGAAGGTGAGTGAAAGTGGACACGTGGTTAAAACTCTCATGCCCTGACAGACTTTCTGACTCAGGCAGGAGCATTGCCTCCTGAAGGTGAGAAAAGCAGAAACCAAATAAATGCCTTGTATTATGCTATTATTTTTATCCTTGGTCTTGTCATCTCACCTTTGAGAGCCTAGAAAATCAAACTTTTCTTTTTCCTTCCTTTTTATTTTTTCTTTCTCTCTCTCTTTTTTTTTCCATTTTCTCTTTTAAAAAACTTTTTGTAGTTTCTCTTTCCCNCCTTTATTTTCTCTTGTACTGTCATCTGCTGAATTTTCAGAAGATGACCTTTAGAAAGTATAATTCCGCTGATTCTGCTGAAGTGGCAATAGTTACTACTGAAGTAAGGAGTGTTCCAATATCTGTTCTATGAGTAAACATTCCCCAAGGAAACAGAGAGATATTCAAAATTTTGGTCCTGAAGATCAGTATTCTAAGAATTTCTCTTGCAAAAGTGTAAAGTCAATCATGGTGCAGCTCTGAAATGGAAGTGACAGTGTAAAGAACTAACAAGTGAATATTAAACATAGTCCATTTCCTAAGAGTTTGTTTATTATGTGGATGATGTTTCTATCCTAGTGAATGTTTGAACATTTAAAGTGTTTTCTGAACAGTGCTTCTGGTGAAAATTGTTTGTGGTATTTCTCAATAATTAGATCATTCTTCTCTAAGGAAGAAAACATAAATTAGGAACTCTTAATTATGATCTGACTGGAACTGGAATAGGAAACGTTAATACCAAAGCTTATTATAGCCTGGAGTATTTTCTTGAAGAGTAACATTACAGTTTTGAAAAATCCCTAGTGTCTGGATGTAGCTTTAATCCTTGAGAATGAGATTCAGTGCGTGTTTATTTTCAGTTAATAGTTCCTAATGTGGTTAGGTCTTAACTTTAGTGGCATTATGGGGTGGAAACCTATGTCTAGCATAAAACTAAAATCTGACACTTTTTTCTACTCGACAACTCTTTCTTTCCTTGAGCCATCTTCAGGGAAAACCAGGCGGCAGGTATGTGTAATATATTCATCTCTTAACAGTAATTATTTTTGTGCATTTAGGTCTCTCTTTTAAATGTGGTGGTTTTTTTTGTTTTGTTTTGTGTTTTGGTGAAGTTTTTTGTTTGTTGGTTTGGTTTGGTTTTTTTTTGTTTGTTTGATTGATTGGTTTTTCCAGTGTGTAGTCTGCATCTTTTCAAGTTATATTTGCACTTACCAGATTTCCCACTGCTCCCAGTGATTCTGGAAAATTATCCACCAATCACATTCTGAATCCACTGACTTCAGCTAATCACAAATGTTGTCGTGCTGATGCAGGCGGCAGCAATTACACTTCGTTTCTCTTGGACAACACACAGTACTCATTCCCCTTTCCAGGCACAGGATTTTGTTCACAGTTTTTTTCTGGTGTTACGTTAAAAGTTTGCAGTCTAACAGTGTTGTCATGGTTGATTCATGCTGTGTGCATGTATAACATGAAGTGACAAATTACAGTGGTGAGTGGCTAATCTTCCTCCTTCTATGTGGAGATTACTTGTCTTCTCATTGCTTAGCAGGAGGTAGTAGGGTAAAAGTAGTGGTTATTCACCCTTCATTCAAGTTACAGAGCTTTAGCACAGTCTGGTGGCAGAGGCACCATACTAATGTCCTTTCTATGGAGTGCTTTCTGATGGGCTTGGCCCTCGTGTGAGTAACTTCGGACTTGCTCCATAGCTAGGTGCTCCTTTCCATACTTCTTCATATTAATCCTATTCCTGCCCCCTTCTTATGACCTTCCAAATGTCTTTCAGCTATTTGGTAGCAATCCAGGTAAAAATTACCCAAAAGCTGCTGAACACTTCATTATTGTTCAGTCAAAGCATTGCTTTCTAGTTCTAATGGCTTGCCATTCATGTATTCTTATAGGTTTCAGTAGGAAACATTTCTTAACACTTTCCATATGTAAGTCAGTGTCCATTTTCATATGAAGCATTCATGTATCATGGCAGAGTAAATGCTTTAGTGTCAGTTTTTCATTAAAAATATCCCTACACTGCAGAAAATGTGCAGTTATGTAGAATTTCACTGACCCCATGGCCAGGTTCTGTTGCTGTCTACCGTGCAATGCTTCTGAACTAGCTTGAAGATTTTCACCAGATTACTCTTAGATTTCTGTGGCATCATATAATCAGCAGTTATTTTCTGAGTCTGTTGAAGAAAGACTGCAAACCAAAGGGGTTGGTTTCTGGTGATTTAAGCGGGCAAGGTTGGTATCTGTGGCACTGGAGCAAATGGCCAAGGTGCTTGTGGTACCACACTGGCAGGTTTTTCTTTACTGTATTAGAAGATTTAAACCCATAAGATGAAGGTTTCATTTGTGATGCCTGAGCCTTGACCTCAGGAGTTCTGTATTCTCTTCATGCTATATCTTCAGTAATGCATTGATCAAGATCAAGGCTACTAAAACATTATTTCTGATATTAATCATACTGTTTTGTGTAAATCAAGAAGCTTCCTGGTAAGTCAAACTTTGTACATCTAGTTCTGGCATTTGCAACAGACATTCACAGCAAATTCATTATCCTGTGTCCTAACATGTGTTGGTCTGTATTTTGCACTGTGTCCAAGAAGATGAATGCATAGCCTTGCAATTAGTTGTATTGGATCAGCAGTGAAAATGAGGCAACTCATCACCCTCTCCTATTTAAGCCAGTGGCAAAATTCTCATTGAATTCCAGGGAACAAATTCCTGGCAAACAGAAGATTTAGAGAAAGACTAATCACTTGTGCCTTGTTAGACTTAGTCAAGGGTGGCTGTTAGATGTAAAACTCTGTGGCTCCAATGTGTCCTTTCAGACATGCCAACAGCATTTTGTGCAGTTAATTTTCATTGGTACTTGAGGAAATAGAATTTAGCAGAAAGTGACTGTTGCTAATTGAAATAAACAAAAATGTAAATTTATGTGAGCTGTGTTATTGTTTAGATTACACTGTATTATACACTCTGCAACATTCATTTATGTACATGGAAGATCTACTCTTGTTTTCCAGTTAAATTCACAAGCAGATGGCGTGAACTAGGGGAGGCTGAGACAGAGGAAGAGGAGAGGGATTAGTTAATCATCATGGATGACTACATTTAGTATTCTGTACACTGAATTCTTTTCAGTATTCAAGAATGATAAATGATATTTATTGCTTTGATTGCATACATATGTTTTGCCTACATCTGGCATGTGTGTGTGCTACATGAATGTTCATTTTGATTATTCAGTTATAGTGAATACATTACTTTTTCTAAGTGTATTAGGTTTAGTGGACAGCTCTATGGTTTGTAGAACTGTGACATACTTTTATAAAAACTTAATACTTCAATATTCACATCATTTTTATTTAGCAGAGCAACAAATAAGAAGAAAGTGATAGGAATAGTATAAACAAATCTCTTTCAAGACATCGTATCAGTCACAGTGATAATAAAATGAAGAAGATAAAATTATTGGCAACCACAATGAGGCAGAATCAATACAAAATACACAAATTCATAAATTAAAGGCACATCACTTTGCCAGAAGTTGAGGAGGAGGCTAATGTTTCATAAAAGATCAAGCTGTTACTTGTAGAGGATAAGAGCCCTCTTTCTCATTAAGGATAATATATTTCTCCTCAAATAGCACCATCAAGTAACTGAACCAATCCATTGTGCAAAGAGCAATCTAGCAAGAATATCAGTCTCCAGATGTGATTCATGACTGCTAAGCTTACTTGCTAAGGGCTAGATCACTACTATGGCTCAGTGGTGTGAACGGGACAAGATGGTGCTGGTCCAGACAAGTAAGAAAAGGGAATAAGCAGTGCAGCTGATTGGCAGAAGGTGTGGGGAACAGAAAAGAGACAACACTTTTGCACTGGTAATCTTACACACAATTTCTTTGGACCAGAATCAGTGGTGAGAACAAAGCAATGGCATGTGTACATTTTGCCCTGCAGACTGCAGTGCACAAAACGGCTGGCAGAAGAGAGTTTTGCAAGGCATGTTTCATACTGCTGCTGCTGATGCAAGTACTTGCCTAGATAGAAATGATAGAAAGATGCACTCTAGGGTTCTGCCATTGCCGGTGTAGTGCTTACAGAATGTGAAATACTTTGTTTCTCTAGCTGTTTGCCAATTATTTTTCCATTTCTATGCCTCTATTACTGACCTAGTGCTATGCCTAAGACTTCTCTGGGTACCGCTCCTGTATGTCACAGTCACACGAGGATATTTTAGGGTGCAAAAAAACCCCTGCTTACTCTTGGTCTGATTTATCCTCACTGATACCACTGATAATTTTATCATTGACTTCCAGATAAGGAGGAGTCTGCTTAAATTTTGTCTGTTTTCATGAAGATCATGAAATCCTGGTATCATGGAAATACCATGTATCCTGGTACCTCTAAGGATACATCTTGTCTGCTTGTGAAAATTATTTCAGCAGCTCTCTGAAACTTTTATTTAGTAGAACATTTTGTATTTTGAAAAATGTTAAATAGTTTTCTTCTTTCATGTCTTAATTAATGGTATTGAGAAAAATATAAACTCTCCCTCAGAGCTTTAGTGTGGCTAAGTGCTCCAGTGTCTTTTTTCACAAGTGCCCTCAAGCAAACAAATTCACAGCCATGAGGCTGTGGTGAAGAAAGATGCCTATTGCTAGCAAAACCCATAATCTTCAGGAAAATAAGTTTTCTCTGTTTATTTTAAAGCTTCTCTTATATTTCAGAGCTGGAGGAATTCAAACTTTTTGATTAAAAAGAAATCCAAAGCTCCTACTCAAAAGACAAGCATTTCTGAGGCTTAGAGATGTTCTCTTGTCCTATGTTTCTGTGCTTTTATCTGTTATTCCATACTCTGAGTCCAGCTCATTGATTCAGGATATTTTAGACCTGTAATCAAAAATACTAAGCTTAGGTGTGGATTCTGGCTTCCCATACACTTAATCTTGCTTAAGGCAGGAAAAATGAGTAACATATATAAAAGCTGTATAAAGTATTCATACTGTCCAAACCTGCCTATTCCATTTAGAATAGAAATGTATTTGTGTAATTCTTGAATATTGTAAAGGTTTAAGGTTTCAGAAAACAGGTGTTTTCCTGTACTGGCAGCTGAATGAGACCGAGGGTGACTGCCTATATTATTTCAGTGTCTTGATTTCTGGATGCCTTTCCGCTATATAAACTTGAAGTTTGATTGCCTCTAGCCTTACATGGTTTACAAAGGCCTTAATTATGACTTGAGGTAACATGTCTGTAGTCCAGATCGACTAGACAGTCATCTTTCTTTCCATAATTTATAGATTCATAGAGTCATTTATGTTGGAAGGGATTTTGAAGATCATCTAGTTCCAACCCTTCTGCCATGGGTAGGGTTACCTTTCATTAGACAAGGTTGCTCAAGGTTTCATACAACCTGGCCTCAAACATCTCTAGGGAAGGGGCATCCTTGACCTTTTAATACCTTTAATAGATGCAGTACCAGTATAACACTTTCTCTCTCCGGGGAGACAACAATAAATGCCATGGAGATATTGATCAGAGTAAATGTGAAACTTCAGAAGGCAGGAAAGAAAAATAATGAATTTTCATTTTCTTTTGCTTGTGGGCTTTTGTATTTTTTTTAATCAGTCAATTTTCTTTTAAAAGGTAATTCATCAATGAACTGAAAAAAAAACAACTCCATAAAACACAATCATTCATACAGCTCAGCTGTTTCAATTATTTGGGTGATTAATATTTCAATTATTTGGTGTTTTACACTTGGATTAAGACATAAAAGAACATTTCAAATCTGTTTTAGGCAGGCTCTTTTCCTTGAACAGAACTTCATTTTACACCAAGTCCCAGTAACAAAGATAGCTGCTATTATTCCTTTTTCTTTTTTTTCTTTTTTTTCTGAAACCTTCTGAACCTCAGAAGGGTATTTTAAACATTTACTACATTGAAATGTCTTTTCATTCTTCCTTCCTTTTTCTTTTTCTTTTTTTTTCCTTTTTTCTCCCCAATGTGTTGTGAAGACATTAATGCATTGGATGGGTAATTATGATTTAGAGGAAGAAAGAAATGGACAAAACTGGAGTACTGTTATGTCTTCCTTTTTGAGTTTTTAAGAAAATGAGAAAGAAACTCAAAGGAACCAGATAAAGAATCCTAAAGGACTGCATCAGAAAGACCAAAGAGGGCAATGATACTTCAGAGTGCAGATAACGTAGAATAATCCAAACATGATTTTGTCCAAACCAAATGGCTCAGTTACCTGACTCTGTCTTTTACAGTAACATAATCTACTCATTAATGTGGTATTCCTCAGTGTGTTCATCCTACTCCTAATTTCAAATACAGTGCACATTTATCAAATGCAGTCAGCTATTCAAAAAAATAATTGGACGATTTCGTTGTGAATGGCCTTTGATTTCAGAACTCTTGCGGGACTTGCTAGATGTGTTATATCCACATTTTAGTAAATGAAGCTGCGCCCCAGAGACTTCTAAAAATACTAGGATGTGCAACTAGAGTGAATATGTACTTCTGTAAATCAAAATATTTTTAGGTATGATTTTAAATTACATTTCTAATCATGCCAAGATAAGGTAACCACGAGACCTGTTCCATGAAGAAGGTACTTAAATTTCCTCCCATTTTGCTTAATATGCCTGAGATTTCCTTCAATATCCTTTGATTATGGGATGACTGTTTCAGAAGATCAGCCTTGCAAAAAGGTATCCTTCAGTTATATCAATAGTAGCACAGCTGGCTGAATATATTTCAAATTACTTTTTCAGAGGAAAATGCTTGAGTCATTAAAGTACAAACTGATTGTGCATAAAGGTCCCTTTCAAAGAGATTACTATTACTAAAAGGAAGTGTAAAAGTGAGTATTTCCATTTAAAAAACAGCTTTGAGAATAAACAGACAATTATTTGGAGTGGAAACACGACCTATAGCAAATTCTATAAATGAAATACAGCAGGTCTTCAGAATTATTGAAATGAGGTGATTTGAACAAGGTTTTTGATCACCAAGACTTTTCTGTAAGGCCTAAAAATTTGACTTGATTCAAGTCAGTGAAAATGTCCAGAATTCTTGCAGGATAGTTAAAATGTTAGCATCCCCTTCTTAAAAAGTATGTTCTGAATGCAGAGGAGAAGCATTTTCCTATTCATAACTTTGAAAACCATCTTCTTGTTTATACCACAGATATTGTGCACATGCTCTAACTTTGATGCATAGGGTGCTAAGTGAACTTATTGCAAGTTTTCCTCCTGGTAAAATGGTGCTAGACTGCCTGAGTTAATGAAGAGTGCCTATTAATGGTAATAGCAGTGCTCATTTGGTAAGATAAATACAAATCCTGAGGAGTGTCTAGCTGCAAATGCAAAAAGCAATGGCGAAATGCAGTGGTATAAACAGTCCATACCCTATTCACTATGAACTGTGTCAATTTGTCACTTGTTGGAAACTTCCAGAATGGTCTTCTGGAATAACCACAAAACTGATTATGCTTAGTTTTCTTGCCTTGGCTGTTGATAGTCAATAGTTTTCTGTCATAGGGATCTTGCATATCTGTAGGAACTTGGAGGCAGTAGGAAAGGTCACTATGATAAACAAGATGAAGGACACCATTTTGTGTGTGGCTATTCTGATAGTATCTGATGGGCCTGGTTTTGGTTTCAATGTATTGTCAAATAAAGTGTGACTTAGTTTTCTTATGATTTGTCATCCACAGATTGGATCAAAATCATGGTAAAGTGATTCTTTTGAGTCTAATCATCTTGAGTGTGCTCCCAGCTGTGAGGCTTCCTTGCTTCATTTTAATTCTTCACTCTGCTGTGCCAGCATGTCAGATTAGGCTGCAGATCTGCTTCAAGGTTTCTTTTGCCATGCAGTCATTGTTTCTTTGTTGTTTCAAAATTATGCTTCTTGGGGTATCTGCCTCTTGAGATTTCTTTTCTCACTCCAGAGCAGCTTTAAACTAGTAATAATGGAGGATGGGGATGTAGCTGGCCTTGCCACCAAGAACAACCTTGCCAGGTGTAACAGCCCAACACTTGAGGAGCAGTGTGTTGACATCTTTGATAACCAGAGGATCTACCTCCCCTCAAGGCTGAAAACTATGTACTCAACTCCATCCCTGAAATGTTTATACACCAATGCACACAGCATGGAGAATAAACAGGAGGAGTTAGAAATCCGTGTGTGGTCACAGGGTTATGACCTGTTGGCAATCACAGAGACATGGTGGCACAGCTCACATGACTGGAATGTGGTCATGGATGGCTATGTTCTTTTTAGGAAAGACAGGTCATCAGATGAGGTGGTGGAGCTGCTCTTTACATGAGGGAGCAACTAGAATGTCTTGAGTTCTGTCCAAGAGTGGGTGAGAGGAGAGTTGAGAGCTTGTGGGTGTGAATTAAGGGACAGGCTAGCATGGCTGATATAGTTGTGGGTGTTTGTTACAGGCTGCCAGATCAGGATGATCAGCTGATGAGGGCTTTTTCAGGCAGCTACCAGCAGCCTTGCAGTCACACACAAGGGTTCTCATGGGGCATTTTAGCTACTCAGATGTTTACTGGAATGGCTACTCAGGCAGCCACAGTCCATTGTGTATCATGCATGGATGATAATTTCTTGATGCAAATGGTGGAGGAGCCAACTAGGAGGAGAACACTGCTGGATCTTATGCTCACCGGCAAGGAGGGTCTGGTTGAAGCAGTGAAGGTTGAGGGCAGTCTTGGCCTTAACAATCACAAAATAGTGGAGTTTAAGATCTTGTCTGGTAGGAACAGGATATAAAGCAGGACTGCAACCCTTGATTTCAGAAGGGCCAACTTTGGCCTTTTCAGTCAGTTGCTGGGGTAAATCTCATGGGACAGGGTACTAGAGGGCAA
>WAAF01004130.1:0-14707 GCA_013400475.1 Tricholaema leucomelas | reverse complement strand
GCTTTTTTGTAGGCCCCCTTCAGATACTGAGTGGTCACAATAAGGTCACAAAATCATAGACTCATAATATCAACCAGGTTGGAAGAGACCTCCAAGCTCATCCAGTCCAATCTAGCACCCAACCCTATCCAGTCAACTAGATCATGGCACTAAGTGCCCCATCCAATCTTTTCTTGAACATCTCCAGGGACAGTGACTCCACCACCTCCTTGGGCAGCCCATTCCAATGCCAATCACTCTCTCTGCCAACAGCTTCATCCTAACATCCACCCTGTACTTCCTGCAGCACAACTTGAGACTGTGTCCCCTTGTTCTGTTGCTGGTTGCCTGGCAGAAGAGACCAACCCTCACCTGGCTACAGCCTCCCTTCAGGTAGTTGTGGACAGCAATGAGGTCACCCTGAGCCTCCTCCAGGCTAAACACCCCCAGCTCCCTCAGCCTCTCCTCGTAGGGTTTGTGTTCCAGGCCCTTCACCAGCTTTGTCACCCTTCTCTGGACACATTCCAGCACCTCAACATCTCTCTTGAATTGAGGGGCTCAGAATTGGACACAGTACTCAAGGCGTGGCTTCAGGTCACCTCAGAGCTTGTCAGAGCTAGTAGATACAAGCAGCAAGAAGTTCCTTAGTGATGGATCTATATATTTGAGTAACTTCCCAGTAAACTCAAGATTTCCATTAATATTAATGCACTAAATATACTTATGATACAATAAATGGCTTTAGGTAAAAATGTAATTTAGTTGTGTTAAAAAAGAAATGTCTCTAGTTTTCCTAATACCTTATATTAACACATACAATATTTTTCTGCTTCTCAACTTGAACTCTTTGTTATGTGGGGCTCTGAAGTTTTGAATGCTTTCCCAACAGAGGAATTGGAAATGCATTTTTAATGGCAGACAAAGCTTAATGCAGTGATAACTCTAGTAGCAACGTGAAAACAAGATCTTCTGGCAAGGGGAAGAGTGAGAAAAAGGATTTTAGGAGAAAGAGGCCTTAGGGAATATATGTATAAAACCTCTTTACAGCGGCAACCAAAATGAGATCAATGTGTTGTGCTGTATCTATATTACTTCCAGTACAACATTGCTATTCTGGTAAAAGGTTATGAGGAAAGGAGCACAAAGAGCTTTCTAGGGATTATTCTGCATCCCGAGTATGCAGGATCATTACATTGTATCCAAATGCAATTTGTGTACATTAAAAACATGGACATTTTTTTCCTGCCTGAAATCAAGTAATAGGAATAACAGGATTACTTGTATTAATCTTCAGTTAATGAGATTTGGAAATGTTAAATGGAAAAATGTGGCATCATATGGGGGTTGGTCTCTTCTGCCAGGCAACCAGCAACAGAACAAGGGGACACAGTCTCAAGATGTGCCGCAGGAGGTAGAGGCTGGATGTGATGAGGAAGTTGTTGGCAGAGAGAGTGATTGGCATTGGAATGGGCTGCCCAGGGAGGTGGTGGAGTCGCTGTCCCTGGAGGTGTTGAAGAAAAGCCTGGATGAGGCACTTAGTTGACTGGACAGGGCTGGGTGCTAGGTTGGACTGGATGATCTTGGAGGTCTCTTCCCACATGGTTGATTCTATGATCCTATTGAACTTTATGATGTTTGCCTTCACTCAGCGTTCCAGCCTGTCCAGATCTTTTTGGATGGCAGCACAGACTTGCAGTGTATCAGTGAGTCCTCCCAGTTTCCTATCATCGCAAGCTTGCATCCTCTCATCCAGGTTGTTAATAAAGATACGGGTACGGAACAAAACTGCACCCAGTACTGATCCCTGGAGAGCACTACAGGCTATGAAAGTTGGGGCTCTTCAGCCTGGAGAAGAGAAGGCTTCGAGGAGACCTTATAGTGGCCTTCCAGTATCTGAAGGGAGCCTACAGGAAGGCTGGGGAGGGACTATTGACAAGGTCTGGTAATGACAGGACAAGGGGGAATGAGTTTAAACTGGCAGAGGGGAGATTCAAAGTAGATGATAGGAAAGGGTTCTTTGCAGTGAGGGTGGTGAGACACTGGCACAGGTTGCCCAGGGAGATTGTGGCTCCTCCCTTCCTGGAGGTGTTTAAGACCTGTTCCAGTGGGAGGTGTGGTGGGGGCTTGGAACTGGATGATCTTTGAGGTCCCTCGCAACCTAAACCATTCTATGATTTTATGGCAGTGTCAAAGGCTTTGGCTGGCTCCAAATAAATTACATTGATTGCTTTGATGTAAAGCAAATTGATATTGAAATTCTTCCCCTGCTTCAAATTGTGACAAAACACTTATTTCTTTGAGAAAGGGAGATAGTACTGGCTTAATACATGCTCACATTCCATTCCTTCATCTTGATATTCATAAAGATAATGAGGCCAAGGTGCAGCAAACATGAATGCATTTTTCAGTAGTTATGTATTTTTCCTGGCTTTACCTGGATTTTGAGTTTTTCTCTTCTTTTGCTCTTTTCTTTCAAGTGCTCTTATAGAAAACTACTATAAATTTAATATAGCATGCTTTTCCTAAGAGATCTGCAGCACTGTATGCATACAAACCCTTAAACCTTCTCTTCTGCTTCAAAACCACCTAAAGTCAATAGTTTCTCTGGGAGGTGGGTATGAAGAAATATTACCTTCACATGCTGATTAATGGAATATGATAGTGAGGGCATAATAACAAAGTCAAAGCAGCAGCTGAAAACAAGTAATCAGACTATTTTTAAACAAGTGAGCTCTAATTTAATAGAGGGTGGGGTTGGAGTGGGGGTGTGTCTGCAAATTCAGTTTGCTTTATGTGAATTGAAGTTAAAAGTATTGAGTCCAATGTGCTACATTCTAGGAAATAATTCTCCTTCTATTTCTAGTTTTCTGTAGTCAAATTGGTCCAATGGACTATAGAAAGAGTACATCTGATGGAGATGTATCCAGGATCTCATAATTCTAGGACAGATCCTATTGTGGGTTCTAGGCCTTGGTTCTGTGGGGTATAGAATGAGATCCTACATTGCAAAGCATTGGAGAGCATGTACCACTCAATCTGCAGTAGTGAGAAGCAACTCTGCTAGAACTGCTACTTCTGCTGGACCTTGTACTTATAAACAAAGAGAACCATGTGGGGATGTGAAGGTGGGGGTAGCCTTTGTTACACTGGCCATGACACACTTCAGGATGTTTATAATAAGGAACAGGTCAAAAAGCAGTATTGTGATCATTGACATCAAGAGAGCAGAGCAGCCTGTTCAATACTGGTTTGCATCATCACTGAGTTTGCAGATGACATCAAGTTGGGAGCAGGTGTTGGTCTATTGGAGGGTAGGAGAGCCCTGCAGAGGGACCTAGACAGGCTGGATGGGTGGTCAGGGGCCAATGGGATGAGATTGAACAAGGCTAGTGGGATGAGATTTAACTGCAGGGTTCTACACTTAGGCCACAACAATGCCAAGCAGTGCTACAGGCTGGGGACAGAGTGGCTGGAGAGCAGCCAGGAAGAAAGGGATTTGGGGGTGCCGGTAGATAGTAGCTGAAGATGAGGCAGCAGTGTGCCCAGGTGGCCAAGAGANACCAGCAACAGAACAAGGGGACACAGTCTCAAGGTGTGCCAGAGGATGTATAGGCTGGATGTTAGGAGGAAGTTGTTGGCAGAGAGAGTGATTGGCATTGGAATGGGCTGCCCAGGGAGGTGGTGGAGTCACCGTCCCTGGGGGTGTTCAGGAAAAGCCTGGATGAGGCACTTAGTGCCATGGTCTAATGACTGGATAGGACTGGGTGCTAGATTGGACTGGGTGATGTTGGAGGTCTGGTTATTAAAAACACAGACTGTGTGGACAAAATGCACTCTCTCTTATAAGGAGAGGCTGAGAGGGCTTGGAACTGTCCATAATAGAGCAGAGAAGTCTCAGGAGTTCTATTAATGTATATAAATACTGATAGAAAGGAGTAAAGAAAACAGCCTCCAGAGTCAGTTGTAACCAGTGAATGAGCAAGAGGCAATGAGCATAAACTGAAATACAGAAAAGTCTATTTAAATTTTTAAAAAGGGGCAAAAAATGTGTGTGTGAGGATGATAGAATATTAAATGAGTTAGACAGACACCTTGTGGAATCTTTCTCCTTGGAGACTTTCAAGAGCTGACTGGACATGATGCAAAGCAAACTCTGGTTGATTGTGCTCCGAGCAGTGTGTTGGTCTGGGCAGTCTCCAGGTATGCCTCACAACACTGACTGCTCCCAGCAGTGCCAGTGATATGTGCTTCAGTCACCTCTGTTTACTTACTCCTGAAACCAGGGATTTAGGTTATTATTAAGCATCTGCTCAATGGCAATGTCAGTGTGAAACTAATGATTGGACTCGATGATCTTGAAGGTCTTTTCCAATCTAAGACATTCTGTGATTCTGTGATTCTACAATCTAATTAGCAGTCACTTAATGTATCCCAGGTAAGGAAGCACTCCTGAAATGTAAAATTTGCAACAGCTGTAGATTGAAAATTCTTAACACAGTGGTGTAAAGGATGGTTTTTAATTAAAGTAGATCCCTCTGTATTTTGTTCCACTGAAAGAGCATCACTCATTTGAACTGATTTATGTCTTGGGAACTATGAAACTTTATTTTTTTCCCAGATAGAGAAGTTCAAGAAGCAGGAGAGCACAAAGATAAATTTTATTTCTCTTCCTAATTTTCACACTCTCTTTACATCTTGCATTGTTAGCCCTATTTTCCTAGCTGCTTATCAGTATATGTAGGATGTTTAAGTACATGTCCTGCTTCCTGACTCATTTTTTTTCCTCCAGCCACTGTTGTGTGCTACTTTTCTTTTATTCTGTTTTACTTCTAACATCCAGTCAAGAATTATTTGCTTTACACTTCTATCTCATAGTTATTAAAACACTTTGGGATGAAAGGTGCTGCCATCACACCATTTTCAAAGAACATTCTTATGCCTGCAGACTGCTCTGAACAGACACAAAGAACTGCCATTGCCTTGCTCTCATTTATTTTGGACTTCAGTTTTCCAGTAGAAATATAATCTGTACATTCCTTGGGTTTAGACAGCCTCAGATGCATGATTCCATAAACAAAAGACTTGATAGTGAAGCTTTAAATCTAACAAAACCCTAGTCAGGTTACATTTCAGTCACTTCATTCCTCCTTCATGTTGGCTAAATGAAAAAGGTTCTTATTTTAGTCTATATCTCACACACACTGTTCTTTGGTAAATGTGATCTTCATAGAGAATCCTCCTTCTGCATATGTTTACAAATACTATTTATACCTCAGGCTACATACTGTGAGGCAAATGGGTGTCTATCTCACCCCTATGGAATTTGTTTGGGAGGAAGCAAGTAACATGATTAGGAAGCCAGCTTTTCCTTAGCAAATAACCTCAATAGGATCTTGCAGTTACCCCTGGCCCTTAAAAAATGATTTTTTTGAATTGCCACATAGCCATAGAGTGAGATGAGTTAGGCAAATTGGTATTGTAGGTTACATTTACTGTCACCAGGAAGATTTGGGGGAACTGAAGATCATAGAAGAAAAACAGTCACTTGCCTTGTTTTTTTGTCTCCTAGTAATTCCATGTGGGTAGGCAATAAAAACCATGAAAGGTCTTACTATACTGACTGGTAAAATTCAGGCATTTTTTTTAATTCTCATGTAAACACTTCCAATTTCATTGAAGATAGCCACATTGCAGTCATGTAAGTTGAAAGTACTCTTGCTTTATGCTATAGACATTAATTTCCTCCCTTCCTCCCCCCACTTCCTTCCTTCCTTCCTTCCTTCCTTCCTTCCTTCCTTCCTTCCTTCCAAGTTTGTTCCTTCCTTCCTCCCTCTCTCCCTCTCTCCCTTCCTTCCTTCTGAGTTCCTTCCAAGTTCCTTCCTTCTTCCCTTCCTTCATTCCTTCCCTCCCTTCCTTCCTTCCAAGTTTGTTCCTTCCTTCCTCCCTCCCTCCCTCCCTCTCTCCCTTCCTTCCTTCCGAGTTCCTTCCCAGTTCCTTCCTTCTTCCCTTCCTTCCTCCCTTCCTCCCTCCCTCCCTCCCTCTCTCCCTTCCTTCCTTCCGAGTTCCTTCCCAGTTCCTTCCTTCTTCCCTTCCTTCCTTCCTTCCAAGTTCCTTCCTCCCTTCTAAGTTCCTTTCTCCTGAGTTCCTTTCTTCATTCTGAGTTCCTTCCTTCCTTTATTCCTTCCGAGGTCTTTTCTTCCTTTCCCTTTCATTCTTCCTCTTCTTTCTTTTGTGATTTTTGTGATTGGTGCTGTCAGACTAACAATAAGCACCTCTAACTCATGAATACTGAGTTATACTCAGGCTCAAAGGCAGGATAGAGTATGTGTATGAATGTGCACATTCATGTGCAGAAGAGATTAACACCTTGAGAAATGAATGTGGAAAACAGATAAGCAAGAGAGTGAGAAAGAATGAGGACAACAACTGAGGTCTGATGCTGTGGAGAAGAGTGGATGATTTGCCATTGGAATGGGCTGCCCAGGGAGGTGGTGGAGTTGCTGTCCCTGGAGGTGTTGAAGAAAAGCCTGGATGAGGCACTTAGTGCCATGGTCTGGCTGATTGGCTAGGGCTGGGTTCTAGGTTGGACTGGCTGATCTTGGAAGCCTCTTCCAACCTGGTTGATTCTATGATTCTGTTCTATGATTCTGTATGGGATATCTTGTAGGTAAATCTATAGATTCGAAATATAAAGAGACTGTGAACTTCTATTGCCTCTCATCAAGGTCTCTGTGGGATTATAATGAAAATAAGTAGGACTAATGTTTATTTGATTATTTATGACTTTAGCAGTGTTTTATTTTACTTGCATATATCATAGTACTTTTATAGTCTCATTGAGACAGGAAGATAAAATGCATAATTAGAAAAGGAGTCTCAAGTTGTGCTGAGGAAGGTCTAGGCTGGATGTTAGGAGGAAGTTATTGCCAGTGAGAGTGATTGGCATTGGAATGGGCTGCCCAGGGAGGTGGTGGAGTTGCTGTCCCTGGAGGTGTTGAAGCAAAGCCTGGATGAGGCACTTAGTGCCATGGTCTAGTTGACTGGATAGGGCTGGGTGATAGGTTGTTCTGGATGATCTTGGAGATCTCTTCCAACCTGCTTGATTCTATGATTCTATGAAATACATTGTACATAAACCACTGGTTTTGTCTTGAGTTTGGACCCTCCCTTTGAAGCTGGTGTAGAATACTTCAGATCTAAATAACCCTAAATATCTTTACACCTAATGCTGCAGTTAATACAGTATCTGCTTGTAGCAGTTCATTGATATAACTTAGTTCTGGGAGGTGGTCTGTCTTTACAATCATGTTATTTAGCATTTGCAAACACCTTTCCAGTTAGCAAGCTTAAAGAAATAAATAATTATATAAACACAGCCTCAAGCTTATGAAGACTTTAATTAAAATTTCCTCAGATGTTTCTTTACTGTTGAAAAAGACTGAAGTGTTCTCTTAGGGCTAGATCCATCTATCAGGGCCAGATCCATTCCCTTTCTTCACGTTTAAGGAGAATTAGTGTATTTTGAAAAACAAACAAACAAGTCAAAACAAATCAAACAAATAAGAACATCAACAAAAACCAAACAACCCTCCCTTCACGAACAACAAAACAAACTCAAATACCATCAAAACAAAAAAAAATCAATGAAAATAATAAGTCCCTGAGGAGAGGAACTTGGAGGTGCTGGTGGATGAGAAGCTTCTGAGCCAGCAGTGTGTACTTGCAGCTCAGAAAGCCAACCAGAGCCTGGGCTGCATCAGGTGTGGCCAGCAGGGCAGGGGAGGTGATTCTTCCCCACTACTCTGCTCTGCTGAGACCCCACCTGGAGTACTGCATCCAGTTCTGGAGCCTCCATTACAAGAGGGATATGGAGATGCTGGAGCATGTCCAGGGGAGGGCCATGAGGATGCTCAGAGGGCTGGAGCACCCTTCCTATGAGGACAGATTGAAAGAGTTGAGGCTGTTCAGTCTGGAGAAGAGGAGGCTCCCAGGTGACCTTCTTGTGGCCTTCCAGTATCTGAAGGGGGCCACAAAAAAGGTGGGGAGGGACTTTTTAGGCTCTCAGGGAGTGACAGAACTAGGGGGGATGGAGCAAAGTTGGAGGTGGGGAGATTGAGACTGGATGTGAGGAGGAAGTTATTTATCATGAGAGTGGTGAGAGCCTGGGATGGGTTGCCCAGGGAGGTGGTTGAGGCCCCATCCCTGGAGGTGTTTAAGGCCAGGCTGGATGAGGCTGTGTCCAGCCTGCTCTAGGGTAGGGTGTCCCTGGCCATGGCAGGTGGGTTGGAACTAGATGATCTTTGTGGTCCCTTCCAACCCTGTCTGATTCTATGATTCTGTGAAAATCACCACAAGCCAAAATAATCCAAAATAACTCCACAAAACCAATCCTGTTTAAGTGTGATTCTCAGAGGAAGCCTGCTTCACTGGAGGCAGAATCTCATGTTAAATGTAGTGGTTTTTTTCCAACTCTTCTGACTCCTCCAGTAAACTGGAAATATTTTTCTTACCTATCTACTCACCAGAAACAACCAATTTATTTCTTCTCTTTTTTTCTTTTCCTTGCCACCCTCTTGCCAAATAGCTGGCAGTCTTTTAGTGGGACACATGCTCAGTCTGGGCTTCTCTCAAATCACTCTAGAGATAACTGTCAATCTGTATTTAGCTCAAAACAGTTTTCTGTGTTGTTTTTCCACTTAAAAAAAAACAACAAAACAACTGAGATGAGTTGGCTGTGGCCATCTGCCAGACCTGGCAGCTTTAACTCCCCTTCCTCAATGGGATGGAGTGAGAAAATAAGATCAAAAAGCTCAAGGGTTAAGGTAGAGAGGGGGAGATCACTTACTGATTGTCATCATGGACAAAACTGACTTGACTTGGGGAAAACTGATTTAGTTCAGTGCCAGTTAAAATACAGTTGGATGGTGAGAAAGAGGGACAAAAATTAAAGCACCTTCCCACTACCTCATGGCTTCTTCCTAGGCTCAACTTCCTCATTCTTGCATTTTCAGCTTCTCTATTTTCTACTCTTCCAAGAAGCACAGGGGGGTGAGGAATGGACATTGTGGTAAGTCCATCAGAGCTTCTCTTTCCTGCTGCTTTCTCACACTCTTCCTCCAATTCAGTTTGAGTCTTCCTCTTCTCAGGATAAAACTGCTCTTGTGTGACCTCAACATAGGCTACAGCTTCCTTCAGGGAACATCCACCTGCTCCATTATGGTTGTCTATGGGCTGCAGGAGAACAATCAAGGTGTTCAAGAAAAGACTGGATAAGGCACTTAGTGCCATGGTCTAGTTGATTGGACAGGGCTGGGTTAATAGGTTGGACTGGATGATCTTGGAGGTCTCTTTCAACCTGATTGCTTCTATGATTCTATGATGCTGTGAGGATTTTTTTTTCAGTTTGGTGAAAGAAAAAAAAAGAGTGCATTGATAAGTAAAAAGGAAGCAAGTCATTTGTAGGATGTTTATCAAAAGATAGAGATATCTGTTTTATTTAGCTTTTCCTCTCTTTTTTTTTTTTTAAATTAAGCTGAGCTTCAGCAACAATTATGTAGGCCATGTATTTTAAGAGCAAAATGAATGGCAAGATAAAATTGAATAATCTTGCACTCCTAGTTGGTTTGTCTGTGATGGTTTGAGTGTTACCTCCCCCAGAATAGACTCAGTGGCTCTGGAAATTGAATGAAGCTTTATATTTACAGCTTAGCACAATATACAAGCAGATATTTACAGTAGATACAGTTATAGACAGAAATATACAAGGTAAAAAGTAATACAGAAACACAACAGCCCTCCCAGAAACCTGAGTCCCCAGGAGGGACTCCCAACCACCTTTCCACCTTCCTCTCACTCCTCTACCTTACCCAAGACTTTGCCTTACGCCCAAGGAAGATTGGAAGGTCAGCCATCAAGGTTAGGAAGCAGATGGATTAGTCACACAGATGGCAGGTTAGGTTAGAGAAATGCAGCCCACAAAGCCCAGAGAGCAACTCCATTATCTGTATTTATGTTCTTGTTCTTATACATCTCAGCAAGCCTATGAGTGAAGTAGCCATCACCATTGTTTCCTTTTCACAGCCTGTAATCTAGTTCTTTCCACCAAAACATTCTAGCTAGCTTCAAACTAGCACATTGTTAAATCAAGTTTTATTGCCAAGTCCTGTTGTCTAGAGAACTTCGTTCAAAAAGAGCATAATAAAATAAGTTCATTTAGATTGATGCCCTCCTACCACTGAGATTGTAGCCAGATAGAGGCAGGATATGTCTGTCTAGTCTGGCTGCAGTATTGTCCCTGTGTTATGTCCCTGGTATCTTGCTTTCCTGGGCAAAATCTTACAGTCTCCATTTTGTTCCACAACTGAATGCCATCTTTCCTTACTGAGCTCTGCTTAATTAATTAGTGTGGAATGTTTTCATGATGCTTTTTCTAGGCCATATCACTTTTTAATATGCTCCACAGTATTCACAAAAAAATGGACCTAAATGGTCAAGTTATTTTTAGACTCTAACATGCAAACACAAGTTATCTTCCAGTCCATAAAACACTTGAAATAAAACTCCTGAGGTTTATCTCTTCCAAAACCAACCAGATCAACTGTTTGCACTCAGATCATTTGCTGTGACTTCAGCTCTGTCTTTCCAAAAGTAATTTGAGAAACATAGAATTAATGAAGACTATGTTTGCTTGCTCTCAAACACCTATCTGGTACACACTGAGCAACCCACTGACATCAAAGTTTTAGCAACTAGTAAGTAACATGAGCATGGCTAGAAAAGAGAGCATTTCAAAATCTGAATAAACATTCAATTATTAATTTGCTTTTCCAGGTAAATTTACAGATCAAAATATGGATCAGGATGGGATTGTGTAGTGTGATGGTTTGGGAGTTTCCTGCCCCCCCCCACTCTTATGAAGTTACCCAGACTAGACTCAGCCAGCTGGAAATTAAGGAATGAAGCTTTATCTTTACATCTTAGCACAATAGACAAGCAGGTATTTACAATATTTACAGCTCTATACAGAAATAGACAAGTTAAAGGGAATACAGAAACACAGCAGCCCTCCCAGAAACCAGAGTCCCCAGGAGGGGCTCCCAGCCACCCTTTCACCTTCTTTCCACCTCTCTACATTATCCCAGAGTTTTCCTTACATGCAAGGTGAGTTTGGAGGATTGACAGGGGGGGTTAGAAGTAGAAGGATTATTTACACAGAAGTAGGCCAGGGAGAAAAGCACAGGCACCAACTGCAACAGAGACACACACACCAACACTGTCTCCCACTGTCTTATCTATATATTCTATTCTTGTTTTTATACATCTCAGCAAGCCTATGAGTGAAATAGACATCAGCATTGTTTCCTTTTCACAGCCTATAATCTAATTTTTCTCACTAAAATATTCCAGTTAGCTTCAAACTAACACAACATCCTATACTTTTATTCTTGAGTTTTGTGGTTTAAGCATAGTAAAAACCTGTTTTAATATATAGGAAAGGAGGAGGAAAGAATTGCAATTACAGAGCAACACTTTTTTCAGCTGACAAAAATAAGGGGACAGCAGTGAAGGAGTAAGATTGCTTCTGCAATTGCAGTAGAGCAATCCCAAGCACAAATCCAGGCTGGGTGGCAAATGGCTGAGAGCAGCCCTGAGGAAAATGACCTGGGGGTCTGGGTTGACGAAAAGCTCAACATGAGCCAGCAACATGCGTGCACAGCCCAGACAGCAAATGTGTGCTGGGCTGCATCAAGAGCAGTGTGGCCAGCAGGGCAAGGGAGGGGATTCTCCCCCTTTCCTCTGCTCTTGTCAGACTGCACCTCGAGTACTGTGTGCAGTTCTGGAGCCTCCAGCACAAGAAGGACATGGAACTGTCGGAGTAAGTCCAGAGGGGGGCCACGAAGATGATCAGAGGGCTGCAGCACCTCTGCTATGAGGACAGGCTACAAGAGTTGGGGAATTTCAGTGTGGAGAAGAGAAGACTTTGAAGAGACCTTATAGTTGCCTGCCAGTATCTGAAGGGAGCCTACAGGAAGGCTGGGGTGGGACTATTTACAAGGTCTGGTAATGGCAGGACGAGGGGGAATGGGTTTAAACTGACAGAGGGGGGATTCAAAGCAGATGTTAGGAAAGGGTTCTTCGCAGCGAGCGTGGTGAGACGCTGGCACAGGTTGCCCAGGGAGGTTGTGGCTGCTCCCTCCCTGGAGGTGTTGAAGGCCAGGCTGGATGAGGCCTTGAGCAGCCTGCTCTAGTGGGAGGTGTCCCTGCCTATGGCAGGGGGTTGGAGCTGGATGATCCTTGAGGTCCCTTCCAACCTAAACCATTCTGTGATTTGTGGATTCTATGAGTTCCTCTCTGGGAAGACACATCCACTTGCTCACTTACATAATCAGTAAAGAACTACAGAGACCAACACTGGCTCAAGGAAGACTGTCCTGAAATTTTAAACTCTTTAACATACGCAAAAGATACTTATCCTGTTGCATGCATTCAATAGAATAGGTACTTGATGTGTAGTTGTAGGGAAGCGATAGAAATGCTTTGAAAACCAGCATGTGGCAGAAATTGCCTAGGAGGAGAGATGATGACTTTACCTGGAACAAATTCTCTCTTGCTCCTCAGGGCTATGTGCCAGGCACAGCTCACATCCATAATAGAAGACCTGCATTTGACAGGTGCCAAGGAATGTGTACCCCTCTCAGATTCACTGATTGCATTAGGTTGGAAAGGACTCTCTAGTCCAACTCCTCTGCACTGAGCAGAGACACCTCCAAGTAGATCAGGCTGTGCAGGGCCACATCAAGTCTGACCTTGAATGTCTCCAGGAGTGGGGCCTCAACCATGTCACCATCAGAGCCTTGCACTATTGAATCACCTGTGTTATCTGACCTGTTACAGGTGTGTTGCCCATCATATGGCTTGCTGGAGGGAATGACTCAGTAGCAGTGAGTGGCTAAGCAACTGAACAACACTGTCACTTTGTGCTGTATCCACCCCTGCTGCAACATATGTTGTAGAGTTTTAGGGAAAATAAAACCAAAACCCAAAACCCAACCTGATGCTATGTAATTAAATGATCAGAGTGTTATTCTTCAGCAGATTATAGGATGTACATTTTCTGGCACCCACTTAATCATTTTATTCATAGAAAGCTTGGAATTTTTAGCCTTTTTAATCGAGTTAGCTGGAGTTACTATGCTTATTGGCCTCTTCTTCATTTAAAAATGGTATTTCTACTATCATACTGGATTTGTTGATGTAGGATGTACAAATAAAACTAAAACTATACTTCCCTGAAGTGACACGAGTCAAAATAGGCAAAAGCTTGACCAAAGTTACTATTTCAGTGTAGCTCTGAAAGCAGATAATATGTTGTTGAGTATGACCCTGCTACTGCTTATATAAGGTAGCTACTTTTTTATAATGAAGCCACTTCACAAATGATAATGGTGCCAAAAGTATAAACCCAATGGCTGTTTAAGTGTGCAAGTTATCCCATACCTCCACCTGCTGCTGCAGAAGAGCAGAAATTCAGGCAGTGTGTTGCACAACCCTATTGAATGCAGTTGGGCATTTAAAATGGTACCTGGCACTTGTGTTTAAGTTACACTTGTGTTTAAGTGACACTCCCTTGGTGTAAGATTCAGTGTTATGTGTTATGTTATCCCTTGCCCAGGGAGGTGGTGGAGTCACCGTCCCTGGAGGTGTTCAGGAAAAGCCTGGCTGAGGCACTTAGTGCCATGGTCTAGTTGACTGGATAGGGCTGGGTGCTAGGTTGGACTGGATGAGCTTTAGGTCTCTTCCAGCCTGATTGATTCTATGATTCTATGTTTCCAGTTCCAAATCAATAGCACAGAAGTCTGTTTACAATGAATTGCTCTCAGCTCTCTTTTCAGCTGGAGAGGCTCTTTCATATTTTATTATTATCTTTACAAACTGTTATATAATGATTGTAAGAAGAAGGAGGAGGCAGGCTTGTTTCTTCCTTTTTGTTTTTAATTTTACTGGAGAAAAAGGTAAATTAAACGATCTGTGATGGCAAGGATATTTGGACAGTGCTATATCTTAAGCAGACCTGACTGTTAAATTTCTGTGGCAGATGTTTAGTGACTCTTTTTGATTGGGTTTATGCTTCTGATGCTGAACATCTACATATAAATGAATTTCCAACCGAATTAAATTGAAAGTTATTGTTGGTAGCAGCGTGACATAGTAGATTTTGGGTAGACTATCAAAATTAAGAAGGCTAAATTAAACAGCAAACATCAGAGGAAAATGAATTTTTTATAAGCTATTTGCTGGTGACTCTTTCCCTGTCTACCTTGTTTGGTTTTTTTTTTTTCCTTTTAAAAAATGAAACTATTTGTCACCCCTTTGTAGTTTGCCATTTTCTTCCTCCATGAATGCAGACTTTCTCTCTACCCTGAAACAGAAGAGAGTCTGTGTTGATTTTCCTCTGTAGTGGATATTCCAGTAATGATGAGAGGTTGATGAACTACACTTCCTGTGGCCGATGTTACATGATAATGTTTCTTACAAATATTTAATCATTAAGTGTAGCTTAACTACATCTCTCAGTTCTACTTTAAATTTCCCAGAGACTCAAATGTAGTTAATAGAACCAATAACAAATTATAGGATGCCTTTCTCTCTCCTCCCCCCTTTTGCAAAGAAGAGGAATTAGACATAGAGAGGAAGAGGTTGCTGGGTTAGGAACTGGCTGGAGGGCCGA
>WAAF01004129.1:11892-75108 GCA_013400475.1 Tricholaema leucomelas | reverse complement strand
GGAATTTGGAAGGAAGGAAGAAATTCAGAAGAAAAAAAGGAATGAAAGAAGCAATTCAGGAGGAGTTCAGGAAGGAAAGAATTCAGGAAGAATTTTTTATTGTTTAATATACTGTTATGAGTGAACATAGCAAATAAACATTGTTGATTAATTGAATATATATTCTACACTTAATTGTAAAAGGTGGTTGTCATGACTGTGTAATGAAATTCAGAACAATGGAATTTTAGTTGTGAGAATCCCAGGAAATTTTGAGCTATGGGTGGAGGTTTTTAGTTTGTTTATGCAGGCCTTTTTTTGCTATCTCTTCATGCATTTCTCTTCATTTCTGTAGTGCAATTCTTATTCAAGTCAGTTTTGTTTATAGTGAGCAAGAACAGAGAAGTTAGGTTTCTAATTTCATATTAAGGACAAATTCTCAGACGACCAACATAGCTATGTATACCGTTGAACTAAAGTAACAGGTAAGGCCCAGTGAGAAGTGCAAGATTTGTCTCATAGTTTTAATAAGAGGTATAAATAATTGTAATTATTTCAGAAGAGAGAAAGATCTGTCACTGAAAACAGTCTGTGGAAAAATGCAATTACAAACTCCACTATTAAGACTCTGGCTATGTTAATAAATAAGATAGTCTGGGGACTCTTTGGACCTCAGGCTAATTGGCACAGCATAGCAGTTTTCTTTACAGCTAAACTCTCTTACCCTCCTAAATAGATCAGCTCTGCTCAAACTGCTATTGAAAATTATCCTTGGCTAAGTCTTTGTCCGGGAGAATGTTACTCAATTTTAACAAAGACATCCTAACAATTCTGATATAAAGGTGATTTCATGACAGTGCTCAGCCCCACGCCATGTCCTATTAGATTAACTGTTGCAGAATTAACTCAAATTACAAATTGTTTGGCTGAAAACACTTGGGTTGGATTATTACCTTCTGAAACATACAAGGATGAATAATGCAGGTCTAGAAAAATGCAAATTTGGATCCTGACAGAATTGAGAAGTCTGCTATGAGTGCATATATACAGAGTCATTTTATTTGTATTTAAATTAAAGTTAGGAGTGCATTTAAGCCATTTCTTTATGCAGACTAAAGAAAGCTTTTTTTGTTTGTTTTTGAGTGTTTCTTTGTTTCATTTGTTGTTGTTTTGGGGTTTGTTGGGTTTTATTTGTTTTGTTGGGGGTTTGTTGTTTTTCTTTGGTTTCTTTTCCTGAGGGCAGGGTACACATACCTGGGGTAAACTGCAGAATCACAGAAACATCCAGGTTGGAAAAGACCCTCAAGATCACCAAATCCAACCTAGAACTCTACAAGATTCACCCTAAACCATATCCCTAAGTACCACATCGAAATAACCTTTAAACACATCAAGGGTTGGTGACTCAACCACATCCCTGGGCAGCTCATTCGAATGCCTGATTGCTTTTTCTGTGAATTTTTTTTTCTTCATGTCCAGTCTAAATCTACCCTGGTGCAGCTTAAGGCCATTCCCTCATGTTCTATCACTAGTTACACATGAGAAGAGACCATCACCAATCTGTCTCCATAATGTCCTTTCAGGGAGCTGTAGAAAATGATGAGGTCTCTCCTCAGCCTCTTCTTCTTCAAGCTGAACAGCCCCAGCTTTTTCAGTTTCTCCTCACCAGATTTATTCTCCAGGCTCTTCACCAGCTTCATTGCCCTTCTCTGCATTCACTCCAGCACCTCAACAAATGTCTTGTATTCAGGTGCCCAAAATTGAACCTAGTACTCACTATTTCTAAGTACAAGCAGACAATGACCTCCTGATGGATACAGAATTTCTAACACAAGCCAGGATGTCATTGGCTTTCTTGGCCACCTGGACACACTACTTGCCCATATTCAGTTGCTTTCCAACCACACTTCCCTAAACTTGTAGTGATGCTCAGGACTGTTGTGACCAAAGTACAGGATCTAGCATTTGGCTTCGTTGAAACTCATCCTGTTAATGTTGGCCTATCAATCCAATTTATCCAAGTCCCTCTATAGGGCCTCTCTACCCTCACACAGATCAACACTGCCACGCAACTTGGTGTCATTTGTGAACTTACTGATGACACACTCTATGTCTTCATCAAGATCATCAAAAAAGATGTTAAACAGAAGTGGTCCCAACACTGAACCCTGGGGGACACCACTTCTGACTGGCTGCCAGCTGGATTTAACTCCACTGACCACCACTCTTTGGGCCCGTACATCCAGCCAGTGCTTCATCTAGCAGAGCTGTGCTCATCCAAGCCATCAGCAGTCAGTTTAGAATAGAATAGAATAGCATCTACCAGGTTGGAAGAGACCTCCAAGATCATCCAGTCCAACCTATCACCCAGCCCTATCCAGTCAACTAGACCATGCCACCAAGTGCCTCATCCAGGCCATTCCATGTTTGCCCATGAGAATCCTGTGGGGAACAGAGTCAAAGACCTGGCCAGGTCAAATTACAAATGAATCCANTGTGAGTTTAGAGAGTAAGATGGAGTTCTGCCAGCAGCCCCAGAGCTCCCCAGCAGGTGAAGAGCCGAGAGCAAAGCCCCAAGCAAAGAGAGCAAGTGACTTTATCTATGTTTTGCTTTTCTTTTTTACACATCTCAGCAAGGCTGTGAGGGAGTAGACATCACCATTGTTTTCCTTTCATAGCTGATGATCTAGTCCTTTTCACCAAAACATTCTAGCTAGCTTCAAACTAGCACAATAGTGTAACTGACTACCAGACATTCACTCATCTCGCTGATGACAGCCAACGTTTTAGAACAGCAATATTTACTGCACAGATTCCTCATCTGTAGAATGAATAGGTAAGAGCATGTGAACTCTGAACTACATATAACACTGCTGAAAGGTTGCAGCCACTCTTAATATTTCTTAGTAGCAATAGTAGTCTTTTCAGAAGATTTAAGACTTCCAAGGATATGTTTTGAAAAAAAAATAAATAAATCCAAACAAACTGAAAACTCTTGAACCACTGAAAAAGCCTCTGGCATCTGACCTTCAGCCATCCGGTAAATCTTCAATCATTTAAGAAATTCAAGGACATTCCAAGATGTGGTTCTTCTCTCTCTAAAATAAAAACTGAAATGCAGCTGACAGATGACACTCTGGTAGTACTTACTTCTTTTTTTTTTAACTAAAAAGGGCAGTTAATGGTAACTTTGACAGTAAACTTTAGATCTCTATGGTGAATATAATCTTACTCAAGGAAATGTACTCTTTTGCTGACAAGACACAAAGTCACGACTGTGCCACATTCATCCTTTTTGCTGAAACAACCTAGACTTAAAATGCATAGGCACAAAATGAGATCATCAGTTGGGTATCTAAACCTCCATTTTACGCATCATAGGTAGTATAACACTGACAATAGGAAAAGGTAGGGTTAAAGTGCAGCAAGAGTCACTCTGTGTTCCTCCTGTGAATTGGTTTTGAGATTTATGGGAGCACACAAGAAATAAAATATATGTGACATTATATTAACTAGAAATGACAGCATCCACTTGAAAAAAAGGAGCTATTGTCTGCTCCAGGTAGAGAGCAAGCATTTACATTTACATTAAACATTCACTTTATAAAATCCAAACCCCCTCATGGCAGGGGAGTTGGGGAAATTTAGGTTTGAGGTGAGGAGAAAGTTCTTCACTGAGAGAGTTATTGGCTGCTGGAATGGGCTGCCCAGGGAGGTGGTGGAGTCGCCATCCCTGGGGCCGTTCAAGGCAAGGCTGGACGTGGCACTTGGTGCCATGGTCTAGCCTTGAGCTCTGTGGTAAAGGGTTGGACTTGATGATCTGTGAGGTCTCTTCCAACCTTGGTGATACTGTGATACTGTAACTAGATGATCCTTGTGGTCTCTCCCAACCCTGACTGATTCTATGATTCTATGAGACACTACAGCAATCTATCTGCCTTAAGACACTCACCCACCACAGCCTTTAATGTTGAGTTTTATTTCCGTGGTTGTGATAGGTTTTCTTAGTAATCTGTGCTTTTCTAGCACCAGTTTTAAAATCTGGACTGCAACATGATAAAGTATCCTAGCATATGTTTTTGATTGATTTTCAATATAAAACAGTTTGATTTGGTATGGGTTAATTACACACAAAGTAAATATAGGCATCTTCTTAGTTAATCCTACACCAAATTTTTCTTTAACCACCTTCTATATCCTACAGCTCATCATTAAGTGCCCTACCGTCTACCTGGTGTCTCTTGGCCTTTCCATGAGAAACTGCCCTTTCTCTGAATCATCCCTGCCAAATTTCTCCTCTACTGCCAAAATAGCTTCAGCACTACTAACTTACGCACATGCCATTTGGCACTCAGCAAGATCTATCAGATTTTCCAGTTTATTGGATGCCCTCTATTCTCCACTTGGCTCTCTCTCCTCAAATAATATCATGCTTTCACTTACAATCTTAAAGCTGCAATACAGAACTGAAAAGAGCTTATGAGAAAAGAAAGGGAACAGCTGAAAGGAAATAAAATAAAGACCTTCATTGTGCGCTAGTTTGTTACTCTTAGTTTCTTCTCTTAAGATTCCTATTGTGTTTGGTCAAGTCTCTAACATCTGTGTTTTCTAGTTTTGTAGGGTCTGAGGTACTTTACTACTTTGTAAATATCTTTTCCAGTGTATTTTCTTCATGTAATACAGTATCTTCAATTTTCAGATGGTCATGAATAAAAGGTTAGTTTTAACATCCAAAGGTTTTGGCATTCTTGTCCAAGTCAGGAACATATGCATTCCAGGTAAGCATATGGTCACTAGACTTTCAAACCTGTCAAAGTCTGATGTACAAGCAGATGTGCCTATAAGCCTCCCTGCTTGAAACTTTGTATCTTTCTTATATATTAACATGTGGTCTCAGTTTCTACAATACCAATTAACAGTGAACTTCTAGTATCCATAGTGAAGGTAGAGCAAATAGGACCAATGATTTTGGTGGGTTTTTTTTTTTGTTTGGTTGTTTTTTATGTTCATGTAATACATTCATGTTGACAAACAGAACTTTATTACTATTTTTAAGATAAACCACAATAAGCAGCCCTTCAAATGGAAGGAAGTCCATGAATAACGACTCATCATCTAGCAGAAGTCAATAGTTATATACTCAGGAATGACCTTAGTATGTTAATTTTCAAGGAAAGCTGAACAGTCACCTATTTGGGCTGCCTCCAAGGCTGACCCACTTAATTTTCTGCCTGGGAGACGTCTCAGCATTCCGCCTTGTCTTCCAGACCAAAGTGGATAGTTACTTGCCTGGGAGGCACTATACCAAGTTTGATGAATTGCCTCACAGGCTGACCCAAGCCTATACCTGTCTGGAAGGCACTGTCTTTCTATTGACCTAATTATTAAGCAGACTGTAACAGTTACATATCCTAAGATGTGTAATGTAAATTATCTCTAAAAGTGACTGTCTGTAGCTTTTGATTAATAATTCATATTTAAAGTCATCTTGATTTTTAAAGGTGGTGGAGAACTTTCCTTCAGAAAATATTAAAGTAGTAACCATTGCAAATCACAGTCCTTTTTTTTTTCACTTGCTCAGTTTAATGATCCTTATGCTGAAAAATGTAACAGAACAGGCATTTTTATTTCACATTTTCAAGGTCATTGTGAAGCTTAATTTCTGATCATAAATGTCTTCGTAATCTTCATTTAAAAGATGCTATAAATGAAAAGTAGTAGTGGCAGTATTTCTTAACTGTGTTCTGGAGTTCCCTAAACTCTTAAAAAAGAAAAGGAGCCATCGACCTGACAGCTTAGATTTCTAGCTGAACATTTTCAGTGAGTACAGAATAGCAGACAGGTGAACTTGATAGTGAAAGAGTAATAAGGTATAAAACCAAATCATATGTTTCACAATTTTTACATCTATATATATATATATATAAAAGATAAATAAACACTGATTTTGGTAGAAAGACTAAAGGAACATTACAGAATATAAACAAATTAGTACAGGAAAAATCATGAACTGAGAAAGTTTCAGAAAGAACAAATTGAAATACAAAAAGCAATAATCACAGCCTTAAGAAACATTATCTGCACCATCATCGCAGTGAGGTAAATATGCTTTCTGTGTACAGATATTCAGAAGAAAGAAGAGCAGAGGAAAAAATAACAAGAAATACAAAAAGGATTTGTAAAATCAAATTCTACAGGATCTATAAAATACTATTTAAATTGCAGTGATGCCTCCAGCTACACTTCCCAGAGAAGCTTGATGCTTCTGCCAAAACAAGGAAAATTTATTTTCTGAGCACATTTAGAGCCCGTTACTATTATAGATGTGTGTCAAAATATATCAATCTAAAAGTATATTGATAATTTTAATGGAGGTTTTGACCCATCTGATCTTTTCCTTCTAATACTCAGAGATATCTGCTTAGCTATTTTCTTCAACTTTCCATTTAGAAAGAGTATTATTTTGAACTGAAAGTGTCTAAATGATATAGTTTCCATGTGTGATGAGTCAGACATCAAGTACAAGTACTTGCATGCATGCAGTATGAACTGCAGTAGAGGGATTTAGACCCATGATAACATAGCCAACCTTCAAAATAAGTAAGTTATCTTCAAGGTTATCAACACAAATGTCATTACAGAATACAACAGGCAGATCAGAAACTGCCTCTGAAATCAGAGAATCTATCAGACAAAAGAGGTCCAAACTGCAGACAACAGATTATGACAGCTGACTGAGCTGTAGCCATCTAGCACCACAGACACAGTCTCAAGGAAGACTACTCCATCCTGCTTCTGCATAACATGGATTAGTTCAAAGAACACTCAGTAATCATTACTGTAGAATCTAGGTGTAAAATCTATCAAAAAAAAATGACTTATTTTCCCTGCTTGACACCTAGACTTCTCCTTTTTTACCTCTGACATTCTGACTCCCTACAGTTCTGAAAGGCTTTCTGTCCCCTGTCACGAATCTGAGTAAAAATCTGCTGGTGCTTTCTACTTCCTTTTCATGCCACTCAAACTCTGTGTCTAAATCACATCTTCCTAGGTACAAATCAGTATCCATTTTTGATCACAGAACACCTGTTCCTCACTGGATAGGCAGTTCTGGTGCTCCATCATCTTCACAGTAAAGAATTTTTTCCTCATGTTGAAGCAGAACTTTCTGTGTTTCAGTTTGTATCCACTGTCCCACTTCAGTGGGCTCCAGTGAAAAATGACTGACCTCATCTTCTTGACACCTACCTTTAAGGTCTTTGTAGTAAATATTGATCAGATCTCTTAGCCTTTTTTTTCTCTGCTCTAAACAGGCCCAGATCTCTCAGCTTTTTCTCATAAGAGATATGTTCTTTTCCGTTAATCATCCTTGTAGCCCTCCATTGGACTCTCTGCAGTAGTTCTCTGTCTCCTCTCTCTGAGCATTCTCCAGCTGAGGCATCACTAGGCCAGAGTAGCAGGGCTGGAGAAGATCCCTTGACCTGCTAGTCATACCCTTCTTAATGCACCCCATGATGCTTATTGGCCTTCTTGGCCACAAGTACACATTATTGCTCTCACATGGTCACCTTACCGTCCATCAGGACTCCAAGTCCTCTTTGGAGCCTCTTTCCAACAGATCAATCCCTAACCTGTACTGGTGCATGTTGTTACTCTTGCCTGGATGTAGGACTCTACACTTATACTTGCTGAATTTCATCAGGTTCATCTCTGCCCAGCTCTCCAGTCTGCCAGATCTCACTGAATAGCAGCAAAGCCATCTGGTGTGTCAGTCAGTCCTCCCAGTTTAACATCATTAGAAAACTCGCTTCCTCATCCTGGTTGTTGATGAAGATGTTGAATAAGGCTGGACCCAGTACTGAACCAAACCATTCCCATATCGACAGAAACAGCAAACACCCTGTTTCTCTGCTTGAATTAATAATTAGAGCGATTTGCACATTCAGAACAGTGATTTATTCTTACTATTAATGCTAGCACTGTTACACTAGAATTATTTATTGAATGATTCCAATAGTTTTAAAGACACATCAAACAATCTGGTTAGTCATATAAAATCAGCTCAAAGGTAAAGCAACTTGACTCTTTTTTGCTGTTAACAGACTTCTGAGTTGAAAAAGTAGCATGCAGAAACTCCTATTTCCTTTACTACATAATCAAATTCCTAAAGAGGGAGATCTGTTTTCTAGTGATTAATACTGTTGAGTAATTCGATTTTCCATCCCACAAAATTCCTCATATTAACAGATATCATTTTACTTTGGTTTAGAATATATAGCTGAAAAAGTAGCTATTCCTCTAGAAGGGAAATTTTCAGCAAGTATTAACTTTCCTGCTCCCCTATTCTGTTACTGTGGAATATCAATCAAAGACTTTCTCTTACTTTTTTATTTTTTAACATGGAAAACATAGAGCAAATTAATATTAAAGTTTTTTGTTTGGAGTTTTTTTGTTTGATTGGTTTGGGTATTTTTTATATTTCAATGCTACAGATTTGCAGTAAACATACTTTAAATTCTCTTCTTTGCTATGCCCTGTGCTAGTTTGAAGCTACCTAGAATGTTTTGGTGAGAAGGGTAAGATCACAGGCTGTGAAAGGGAAACAATGGTGATGTCTACTTCACTCATAGGCTTGCTGAGATGTATAAGAACAAGAGTAAAAACATAAACAAGGCATTCAGGCACTGCCTGGGCTTTCAGCTGCATTTCTCTCTAACTTCACCTTCCATCTCTCTGACTAATCCACTTGCTTCCTAACCCCCCTGGCTGATTCTCCATACTTCCTTGAGGCACAAGGCAATGTCTGGGGTAAGGTAGAGGGGTGGGAGAAGGTGGAAGGGCAGTTGGGAGCCCCTCCTGGGGACTCAGGTTTCTGGGAGAGCTGTTGTGTTACTGCATTACCTTTTACCTTGTACGTTTCTGTATAGAACTGTATATACTGTAAATATCTGCTTGTACATTGAGCTAAGCTGTGAATAATAAGCTTCATTCAATTTCCAGAGCCGTCTGAGTCTAGTCTGGGTGATTTCCAAAGTAGGGGGGGTGGGTAACACCCAAACCACCACATGTCCCATGGACACTTTTTAAAGTCTTCCAACTGAGTATAAGACAGAGAGGATCTTGGATTTTAATATCATGAAAAAGAAGGTTTGCAATTTTACACATGCATTTGTTCTCAAAAAAACACTTTCAGGAATTTGTGTTTTAATACTGTAGTGGAAAAATAATATACAGAAAATGATTAAATAAATTAAAAAAATAAACCCACACATACTGACAGTTCATATCAGCTCAAAAGGCATGCATTAAAAATGGGGTTCTTTTAATATGAGGCTAAAAAACAAAATCCCTGAAGAGTTATGAAAACCCAGCAGCTTCACCTTGTGCTTAAAAGCTCTTGGGGCTGCACTGAGAATACGTCACCACATCACTCATGGTTGAAGTGCTCTATTGCTTAATCTTGTAATAGTATCAGCTTCAACAGTATCTGAGACAATGAAGAAACTCTGTCTTCTTCAAATCTCACTAGAGCACCATGTGTGATGAAGTAAAAGCTTTGGTCAATATGCTTTTGCTTTTTCAATGCCTGTTAAAATTCTGTAAAACTTAGGGAAAAATTCTAAAAGTAGTAGTGAGAAAATTATCCTCCATCAGGATTTCTCTCAGCCCACTTTCAAACATGATCCATAATTTGATCAAATGCTCTTGGGCACTATTAAATAGTAATAATGAACTTCACCTAAAGCCCTTAGTAATTTTGTTCCACATTTCCTTCTCTAATTATCCACTATTCCCTATTTATTATTGCTTCATTCTCTGCCTTGAGGCCTTCTAAAAATACTAAGAATGATAAATTAAACAATACATTTTGGCACCAAGTTAACCAGTAGGGAGGGTTATAATTTAATGGGTTGTCTTCTGAATTAATTATTTTTGAATTATTTAATTGCAGCTTCTAAACAAAATTTCTTGCTGAAAGTGTGACACTGAAAGCCAAATTATCTTCCTGTAGTCTCTAGGAAAAGTGCAACATCAAAACTATACATGCTTAAATTAAACTCACAATGTCTCTCCATGCAGATCAATGTAAGTATTCAATTTGTATTTATATTTATACTTTCCTTAATGAGTTATGTCCCCTCCCATGAGCCATAACATCATTTTTCAGGGTAATCTCACAAGTGTAATCACTAAGCAAACGGCACGCTGGATGGGTGGGCAGAAGCCAGTGGGATGAGACTGAACAAGGCCAAGTGCAGGGTTCTGCGCTTTGGCCACAACAACTCCAAGCAGCACTACAGGCTGGGGACAGAGTGGCTGGAGAGCAGCCAGGAAGAAAGGGACCTGGGGATACCGGTGGATAGTAGGCTGAAGATGAGCCAGCAGTGTGCCCAGGAGGCCAAGAGAGCCAATGGCATCCTGGGCTATATCAGGAACAGTGTGGCCAGTAGGAGGAGGGAGGTTATTCTTCCCCTGTACTCAACACTTGTCAGGCCACACCTTGAGTCCTGTGTCCAGTTCTGGGCTCTCCAATTCAAGAGAGATGTTGAGGTGCTGGAAGGTGTCCAGAGAAGGGTAACAAGACTGGTCAAAGGCCTGGAACACAAACCCTATGAGGAGAGGCTGATGGAGCTGGGGTTATCCTGGAGAAGAGGAGGCTCAGAAGGGACCTCATTGCTGTCTACAACTACCTGAAGGGAGGCTGTAGCCAGGTGGGGGTTGCTCTCTTCTCCCAGACAACCAGCAACAGAACAAGGGGACACAGCCTCAAGTTGTGCCGGGGGAAGTATAGGCTGGATATTAGGAGGAAGTTCTTCACAGAGAGAGTGATTGGCACTGGAATGGGCTGCTCAGGGAGGTGGTGGAGTCACCGTCCCTGGAGGTGTTCAAGCAAAGATTGGATGAGGCACTTAGTGCCATGGTCTAGTTGATTGGCTAGGGCTGGGTGCTAGGTTGGACTGGATGATCTTGGAGGTCTCTTCCAAACTGGCTGATTCTATTCTTACCCATCTTTATTTTTCAACAGTCATGGGTTTTTATACGATGTCATTATCCTTTTCATTCAATTTTAAGTAAAGCTACAGTTTTCTTTTTAATGTCACAATTCCCAGTCATTTTCCACCTTTATTATTCAGTCCTGAGGCAACTTGTTCTTTTTTCGTTAAATACTTTAATTATTTTGAGCAATATGACATTTAGAGGAATGCTAAGTACAAGGTGATACTTTGTCCTTTTTCATACCAAGTTCATATATATTGAACTATACAGAAGTTTTGCTTAGATACGGCATGGCAAATCTGTCAGTATCTAGATCCATATTCTACACATTCTTTCTACTACTGACACTGAATATTCTCACTATGGAAATAATTAAACACGTTATGCAGCTTTTCACTTGTCTGGGATCGAGAAAAGGAAGAGAAAATCAGGTCATGTGAGCCATTTAGTATGGTGCCCTACATTTTGCAGGACTATGTTCTTTCCTGAATAAAGGAAGATCATATAATCACTGCATTTACTAAGTATGTGGAAGTCTTGAGGTTTATTCCTCATCCCACTAATTAAATCTCTGATTCAGAATAAAATTTTCAACACCATTGCGTCCTTTGGTTTTCCTGGGTTTATACTTTTATTTCAGACTGCTTGCTTTTCTGCCCTTTTTGGTGCTGTGGCCATAAGGTAACAGTATAACATTTCAATTATTTATCGTCCTGCCAAAAATTGGTGCAGAGAAGGCAAGAAAGCATGTCATAGTTACCCAGAAATTCCAGATCATTTTGATGGAAATGCATTGCCTCCTCATTAGCCACAACAGATAGGAATGTGTTCGAAGAAAGCATGTTCTGCTTTCAACACTGAAGTATAAATTCCCTGAAGTTTTTGCTGATGTATTTTAAACACACATTAAGCAAGGTGGCTCTTTCAAAGCCATCATCATATAATTAAATATGTTTCTCCAAATTATCCTAGGACACATCTGCAGACTCATGCAGGTTCATACTAAGATGTTAACTATCTTTGAGTTTAGAAGGCAAAGTTTATGTAACATGCACTAGAAGAAAGAGAGCGAGAGAATTAACAAAAAGGCCAAAATGTGTATGAGAAGAAAGCGAAAGTTTGACCTCTTGCCAAATTATTTGTCTCCTCAGCCCTCCCTTACTCGTTTTCTTTTAATTTATCAGGATGCTCCCTCCAAATATTTACGCAGATACTGCAAGTGGTCCAACTACTCTCTTGCATGTTGGAGGGAGGCAGAGAAATTCTCTGACTCATCTTTTGTCACATGACACTTTTCTAAGATTACACTGTGAGTGGTGGCATCTATAGCAGCTCTCTGTCTAGCCTAGGAAGACAATGACAATGAACTGACATGAACTGTACTTGCCTGAAGGATCCAAAGCTTTAAGCCAATGCAGCAAACTAAAGTGTCTGAAATTGCAGTACCTCAGAAATTTTCCATTACCTAAGCAAGGTGAGACCCTATGGGCTAAAGCTCTCTTTAGTTTTGGTCTGGCAATTCTGCTTCAGCCTACTCCAAACTTGTCTGAATGTCTTAGAGGAGTTTTGGTCCAAAAGGGGTGAACAAAAGCCTAAAATCCCTCTGCCACTAGAAAATATCTGTTTGTCCTGTTATGAGGGACAAAGCCTCACCATTATGTCACATTGTTGAGTCTCAGGGCTAGGACGGAAAGTGTGATAGATGGCAGTGGCATTTATGTTACAAAGACTAAGCATTGTATGCTTTCTGGCTAGGTATTTGCATTGCCTTAATTTCTGATATTTTAGCTCAAATTAACTACAGACAACTGTCCACATTCCCCTAGAACTTTCTAGAATGTAGAGTAACAGAAGCAGTAAAAAAGATACAGCAAATCACAGTCTTCTGTTACATGGTGAGGTTAGACCTGAGAAGGGTATAATTCTAGTGTTGAGGGAGATTCAAGCCTTAGAAATTATGAGAAGAAGGAAATTACCCAAAGTGGCTAAAGATGACTGAGTGACCCTTTCTGCATTCAAAATTGAAAGACTGAAAAGGAGTGGAATAAAAGATCTGCCTTGTGAAACTGCAGGGGGGGCAGCTTGTTTCTCTTTCATTTGACTCATAACGACACCTGCAGTTTCCTCAATTGTTCTGCTCCAGTATCGTGTTTTCTGTTTCAAGCATATCATTGTTCTGCAGTCTGGGAGCAAATGGGATGACTGCCTAGCTGGAACAACTTCATAAAATAACCATTTTGCCTGTGTTTCCCTGGTCTCCATGAGCCATTTAGAGGCAATGGGTTAATGCTTATCTTTTGTTGTTAGACTTGATCATCCAGGACATAATTAGCACTAAAGTTGCTCTAAATTGCAGATTTTTCAAGTCCAGCTGATTAAATCAAGACATAATGGACTCATTCTCCTTAATAGGGCTCCTTAATACATCTCCCTTAACTCAAAGTCTGGAAACTGTTAATCATACCTGTGTTATGTGCAGGTGATGCAGCTTTCAGGCTCGCCAGGCACCTCCCGCTCTGCCTCACACTCCAGCCTGCACTTCCGCCACGCAGCTTGCCGCGCCTGCCGCTTGCTGAGCCTGCGGCTGCGCCTGCCGCTTCCCTGCCCCCTTCTGGATTTCTCCGCTCTAGGGAGTCCCAAAGTGAAGAAAAAAACTTCAAAAGGCTTCGAAAAACAGCGCGTTTCAGCGGAGCTAGCCTCGGTACTGCTCTCTTCCCCAATCAGAGAGCAGTATCTCAACATCTTTCTTGAATTGAGAAGCCCAGAACTGGACACAGGAATCAAGATGTAGGCCTGACCAGTGCTGAGTACAGGGGCAGAATAACCTCCCTTATCCTGCTGGCCACAGTGTTCCTGATACAGGCCAGGATGCCATTGGCTCTCTTGGCCACCTGGGCACACTGCTGGCTCATATTATAAGCTATTTCTGTTCAAGTAATCCATCATTTAATATTAAAGTAGACTTCATATATACAAATAAATAACATTTTCAGATCAATTTCTTTATTTCAGTCAAAGCCATAATGTTGCTGATCAATTTTCTAGATAATATTTTACAGACAATTTTTTTTTGCAGCATTTTCCATACCTATTTAGGAGAGTACAAGTGCTGTGTATTTGCTTTTGATAACGTTCTAAGCTGGCAAAAGGGCTAATGCTACAATGCTACTAAAATAAATATATGTTGGTTTTTTTTTCTTTAATAGAAGAAGATGAAAAAGAACAGCCATTCATAGCTGAGTTCTGAAATAAAGATTGGAGTGTTTTCAGTAGTCAGTACAATTGGTATTCACAAAACAAATCTTTCTTACAGTTTCCACTTGATTTCACCAGAAACTCTTTCAGAACAAGTTTAAATTTTTTTGTTTCTTAATTTCAGTGCAAGATTCATGAGCTGAAGCCCTCTACATTTTCTGTTCTATTTCTGCATTTTTCATTATGTTTTAGTCATGTACCTGGCATCCCTATGCGAATGTGACTTCATTGCTGTCTACAACTATCTGAAGGGAGGTTGTAGCCAGGTGGGGGTTGGTCTCTTCTCCCAGGCAACCAGCAACAGAACAAGGGGACACAGCCTCAAGTTGTGCTGGAGGAGGTATAGGCTGGATGTTAGGAGGAAGTTCTTGGCAGAGAGAGTGATTGGCATTGGAATGGGCTGCCCAGGGAGGTGGTGGAGTCACCATCCCTGGAGGTGTTCAAGGAAAGACTGGATGAGGCACTTAGTGCCATGATCTAGTTGAGTGGATAGGGCTGGGTGCTAGGTTGGACTGGATGATCTTGGAGGTCTCTTCCAACCTGGTTGATTCTATTCTATTCTATTCTATTCTATTCTATTCTATTCTATTCTATTCTATTTACAGTCATTCAGGGATAAGTACTGTAGTTATTTAGAGGTGGAAGAAGAAACTGTAGTGTTTGTAGTCTCCGTGTCAACTGTAACACCACAGTAACATACATATATGCTCTCTACTAAGCTTCCCATTTCTTTTGTGAAAGTCAGCATTAAGGTTCTTTGATAATTTTAAAGCTCTCTAAAGTTCTTGTATGAATATTTAAAAACATTTTCTGGAGTTTGGTGCAGTGGTAATTTGTGTGTATGTGTGTGTAGTGATTGCTAAGGTCGTCATTCTGATGTATTGGGAGGTTGTGAATTTTCTTAAATCTCAGATAAGATGAGCTTCTCACAGCACTGCATGTCCAGCTCAGAACAACAGCAGACCTTATTCAGACCCTGAACCTAGAGCCAAAAAGCTGTCTGGTACAGTACAAATAGTGCTGAAGGCCTCCCTATTGGGACAGATAGCCTGTCTTGGCTCTTTTATTATTATTGAAAATCTTAACAGTGTTCTGCTCTGCAGGCTGCCCAGGGGCACCCTTTATACCTGAAATTGAACTAGGATTACTCCTATGTTGTTTTCCTCAGCCCTTGTACTGTGACATGTAAGGCAGGGGAGGTATAGGGAAAAAGCAAAGTTAAATTGTTTCTTTGCCCTCGTTTCTGCCATAAGGACCTTGGGAAGTCATATCTGGTCTCTGAAGCTTAATTTCTTCATCAGTAAATTGGAACTAGTTCCAGTTCTTCCTTGGCAAAGAGTTTTTTTTGTTCCCTGGCTGAAAAAGAAGCAACAGACACTAATTAGGTATTATGGAAATATTAAAGTGTTTAATAGCAAGTGCTCCTGTGTGTACTAGACAGACTGACATTTCTCTTGTATTGTATTTATTTGTATAAAAGCTATTGTGTTAGGATTTCTAGAATCATCAAGTGAATCTGTTATTGGCAAGTTTCTAACTTCATCATGTGATTTCAGAGCATCTTTTTTATTTAGTATTGTTACCTTGAGGGAGGTAGAGGAAAAAAAAAGGCAATAGAGTAAGATTGACTGTAAATCACTGAGGACTCTCGGAGAGCCAGATCTCTTTCAGGGCTCTGCTATGGGGAAGACCACAGTGGTATTGTTTTATTATCTCTGCTTTGAAGATAACATGCTCTGAATACTAATATTAAATGGCAACAATGTGGAAGAGATAGGGTGTAGATATGTAATAAGGAATAACAAAATATGATTGTCAGCTCTTATTTCCATGTTTAGAATCACAGAATCAACCAGGTTGGAAGAGACCTCCAAGATCATCCAGTCCAACCTATACCCAGCCTTATCCAATCAATTAGAGCATGGCACTAAGTGCCTCATCCAAGTCTTTTCATGAACACCTCCATGGACAGCAACTCCACCACCTCCCTGGGCAGCCCATTCCAATGCCAGTCACTCTCTCTGTGAAGAACTTCCTCCTCACATCCAGCCTATACCTCCCTTGGCACAACTTGAGACTGTTTTAGAGAATAACTAATTCAAATCTATAAGCAACTAACTTTTTTTCTTTTTTAATGGTGTATGTGGACTTTGTGATGGATTCATCCCAACTTCTTTAGCTGCTCCTAAACAAAACTAGGCAAATATAGGGTTTTGAAACCAGAAAAAAATGAAAATTTCTATTTTAAAAGCAAAAGCAGTAGCAGTATACTTCAAAAGTTCCTAAGAAAACCTCAAAAAACCATAAACCCCTAAAATTCTAGCATATGTCTGTCACATAAAAATAGTCATGGATAGCAGGCTATGTGACAGGATGAAATATGTTATACTATGCTGTCATTGGAAATATGCCACACAACACAGCATGAAAGAGGAAAATAAACAAGTAATGCTTAGATTCTGGGTTTGGTGGAATTCTGAATTCTTGGTTTGTTGGAGTTCCGTTTGTTTTGTTTGCTTCTTACTGTCCAAAGTATTAAAAGACTTTAAGCAACTTTTTTTACAATAAACACAGTCTAGGTTGGAAGGTCATCTGATCAGACCTCTCTGACAGTCAGTGGGAGAAAGGGAGGGAAAATAAGGCCTGAACTTGAGTGGTTTCACTTGCGTGATCATGGCTTCTAAAAGGGAATCTGCTCCTTGTGCTTCCAAGCAGTCCTTTGGATGGACAATGAGGCAGAGGTGCTGGGGCTTGCCCCTAGTGAAGGCAGGGAGAGCTTTTCAGCTCTGAATCTCTCTCTCCCTTTACAGTGTAATGAAGATCAGTGGGAAGTTGCTGGAAAAGCAGAGCCTCAGCTCCCTTGCCTCACTTACATTCATCCAAATTTCCCAGCTCCTGGAAGCCACTGGATGAAGGAACCTGTGTCCTTCCAAAAGCTGAAGCTCACCAACAACACTCTGGATCAACATGGGCATGTAGGTTGGAGCTGGCCCTTGTGCTGTGCTCTGCTGGCATTCACAGGATCACAGAACCACACGGGTTGGCAAAGCCCCTCAGGATCACCAAGTCCAACCTAGCACCCTACTCTACAAGATTCTTCTGCTATAAATTAGGTCAGGTTTCTCAGGATCTGAGTTCTTATCTCCAAAGATTAAGATTATCCAGCCTTTCTGGAGAACCTGCTCCAGTGTTTGGCTGCCCCCACTCTTGCATTAATTTATATACACATCATTTCCATTATGACAGCTTCCAATCATTGCCTTTCAACCTTTCATGTTGCATTTCTGAGAAGACTCTGGCACTCTGTAACTGGTAAAACATGCAGCAATCAGGATGTCTCTTAGCTTTCTGTTCTCTGTGTTGAAGAAATCCGATTTCCTCAACCTTTAACAATTTCCTCCTGCCTCTTCATCATCTTAGTAACTCTCTATGAAGACTAGTCTAGTTTGTCAATCTTTCTCCTGTATTGCAGAGTCCCTAGAAGCCCCACATAAGGGAGAGTACCTGCTTCACTTTGCTGGTTACACTCTTTGTAATACGGACAAGTAAGTGGGTAGCCTTCACGGAACAAAGGCTCATTTTCATCTTGTTGATAACCAGGACCACCAGATCCTTTCATACAAAATAGCTATCCAGTCAGTGTTCACCTACACTGTGACATGGTGGCATTACAACCTGAGCACAAAACTTCATGTTTGTACTGATTGAACTTGATGAAGACTTTATGTCAGACCATGTGATCAGCTCACAAAAGTCTCCCTTATTGACAGTGTATTAATTGCATCCTAAATTTGCTTTCTTCTGCAGGCAGTGCAAGTTTCTTTCCCACTGTTTAGGCTATTGACAAAGATCTCAAACAGGGTCATGTTTAGTACTAATCGCAAAGGAAAATCACTCAAAGATGCCTTTGAACTGTTGTCTACTTATAAGCAAGTTTTTCATCAGCCCAGTAAGTCTGGTAGGTAATTACCTTGTCCACCTTTCTGGACCGTTTCTCCGCAGTTATACTACAGGGATACTACTGGTGACCCTACTGCATTTGCCCATTCAACCAGTTAACTCAGTGTAGAAGACAATCAGGTTGAACAGGCGTCATTTCCCCTTGGAGAATCTATGACTCTTTCCAGCAACCTTTTTACTTGGAAACAGCTTCCAGAAGCATTTGTTGCATTTCCTTCACAGACATTCTGCTTTACCTTGGATTGTCTTTCTCTTAGAAGATGGGCATAATAATTTTCGTTCTTCTAGGCTACAGGGAACTACTTTGACAGGTACAACTCTTTGAAGATGACAGAGTGGGACCTTGAAATGACATCTGCCAGGTCTCTCAGTACTTTTGAATATCTTCAGTATGTCCCCATGTATGTTTATGCAGTTTGTTAACATGGTCCCTAACTAGATATTTTTATGCTGTTAAGTTGTATTTCATTTAATCAAACATGGGAGGCCTGACAGCAGACATTGCGACTACAAACTGACATCAATGAAAATTAGAATCTCTGTCTTTCAGTTTGCTGTCATCGGCAAGTAACTTGCCTCACTAAAAGAAAGCCTACATCGTCTTTGCTTTCTGTTCTTATTGTCGTCAATGCACTTACTCTTGCCTCTCACATCCCCTAGTTTCAGCTAGAACTGAATTTTAGTTACCCTTATTGCTGAATTCCATCAGTGCATCTCAGTATTTGTATTTTCCTTCTGGCAGGCAGTCTCTGTTTTCTCCTCCCATAGACTTCTTATTTACATTTAAGTTCAGTTGGGAGTTTTTGCGTGTGATGGCCTTATGCCAAGCCAGTTGGATTTCAGCACAACAGGAGAACTTGAGGAGTTATTCGTGAAGATAATCAGATCCTTTGGGTTTTGGGTTGCCTTTATTTCTTTTCCCCTCCCTTAAAGCATCATCCAAAGGACTACTTATACCAAATCCCTGAACAAGCAAACATCCAGTCCTCTGAATCCCTTCTCTTTAATATGCTTGCTCTCTTCCTCATTTTCCTGAAGATGTTTAATTACATCACCTCGTGGTCCCTGGAGTGAAGGCTGCTGCTGACTGATCACATCACTCATTTTTATTCACAAGTAGCAGATCTGACCTTTCAACTTCTGCATATACCTCTCTGCATCAAAATACAGCCCTTGAATCACTCCATAAGACTCATATTTTCTTGCACCCAGCCATATTGCCCTTCCAGCAGATGCTGGGTTAGTTGAAGTCCTCCATGAAAACTCATACTGAAACTGAGATTTCTTCATGTTTTGAATAATTTCATCAATGGTTTGATCAGGAAGTCAATATCCAGTGCCTGCGATGGTTATCTCTTCTCAAATACAGCCTGAAAAGCAGCTGATCAGCCTGTTGTATATTTCATAGCAAAGCTCTCTATAATTATTGAGCATCTCAACAGAAAGCTCAACATCCTGTTTTACCCCTTGTCCTTTTTCTCAGTATGAATCCATAACTACATGCAACACATCTCACTACTGCAACACCACAGATTTAGTGAGATTTGTTAATAACATTAAAGCTAACTTTGTTTCTAAATTATCCGTCTGCCACAAAATCTGTTTGTCTCCTTTGCTCACCTGTTCTCGATTCAATTATACTGGCCTTAGAACTGTGCATTTTGTAGAGATAAGAAGTCAGGTTTTATCTCTGAAGCTGAATCCAACAAAAGTTCATAATGTACTTCCCTGAAAATAAACATATAATTTCTGTAGTTTGTTCATGTTTGGAGGGGTTTGTTTTGGTCAACATTACATGTCCGCATGATGAGACACATCTGTCTTAACAACACAATGTGCTATAATACAAAGCCATCCTTTTCCTACAAGCTGTCAGCAAAATGTGTTAGGTTTACTATATTTCTGTGTTCATGCTTAGATTTCAGCTATTAAAAAAAAAAACCACAAAAAACTAAACCAACCAAACGACCAAAAATGCCCCAACTTGTTTGTTTTAACTTCAGATTTGTGCATAAAACTGACCACTTAGATGTTACACCATGACTTCATGCACACAAATTAATTTTGTGTTTAGTATCTTAGAGAATATTAACGTGAAAATACAACACCACACCACAGAAATCTGAAAACTTTAAACTGAAGTCTCTTTAAGAAAATGCCTATTTCTTGGCCAGAACTGGATTATCAACACTGTTAATTGTTACAATGATCCCCACACGTGTTGGGTACATCCAAGGTGCCCTTTCCAAAGCAATTTCTCATTGTTATGCAGCAGTAAACATGGCTAGGGTACCATTCCTAACCAACAATTTGGGTGTGAATGACATGTTTTAGAGAGTAAAAGAGTTTGAAAGTATTATCATAATCTAGCCTATGCCACTTGGCTTCAGGGACCCATAACAACTACCTGAAGGGAGGTTGTAGCCAGGTGGGGGTTGGTCTCTTCTCCCTGGCAACTAGCAACAGGACAAGGGGACACAGCCTCAAGTTGTGCTGGGGGAAGTATAGGCTGGATGTTAGGAGGAAGTTCTTGCCAGAGAGAGTGATTGGCATTGGAATGGGCTGCCCAGGGAGGTGGTGGAGTCACTGTTCCTGGAGGTGTTCAAGAAAAGACTGGCTGAGGCACTTAGTGCCATGGTCTAGTTGAATGGATAGGGCTGGGTTCTAGGTTGGACTGGATGATCTTGGAGGTCTCTTCCAACCTGCTTGATTCTATTCTATTCTATTCTATTCTATTCTAGTCTAGTCTAGTCTAGTCTATTCTAATGACCGTGTATACATTTTTCTTCCTAATATACACATGTACAATATATGTTTTTGTTATTACTTGTCATTTATACTGTGTCTTAAACTATTTTCTTTTTGGTTTAAATTATGTATTGTGAAAAGCTCGGATATGTTATAAACACAATGTAGGAATTCAATTAATAATCATGCAAGGGGAGTCATGTGTAAATAGGGGAACACAACCTAAATACAAATACAGCCTGATAACACTGCAGGTGAATTAATTATCCTCAGTATTTGTCTGTCAGATTTATTTACAAAGATTCTTTTAGGTTTAGGAACATTTTATTTGTAGTTATCTTGATATTGCCCCTTTAGTTTAGAAAACTTTTTGTTTCATTGCAGGTCTTGTGTTAGAGTGTACTGACTGGTGTGGTTGAGAGGTTTTATTGTCCTGATATTCTCTCTCATTGAAAGATGATTAAATGGATTTAGACTACTCTTTATCTATTCAGAGCACAGCTACCATCCCAGTCATTACATATTTACATTTTGTCAATTTCAATGTTTTCATTCCATTTATAAAATTGTATAGGATGCTGCTCTTCATAATTTTAATGTCTTTGTGGTCTATTCTTTCTCTAAATCAATATTCTTTAAGTTAGATTGTTGGATAACATGGCTGAAAGGAATTTAAAAATAACAATATTGGTGTGTTATGCTTTTACTTTTAATTAGAGGCATATTGAAGTGGATACTAAGCAAGTCTTCACAAATGAGTGAAATTAAGTTCTAGCTTTTCTGTTTGAATATATATGGATGTGAATCTTTAATGTGAAACTGTACCTACATAAACCAGTATAGTTCTTGTTTTGCTTCTATACGAAACACTCAAATGCTTTTGTTGTTGGTTGGTTTCTTTGTTTATATTTCTTTTTTGTTTGTTTGTTTCCTTATATAGCTGTTATGTTCTATGATTGGTTCGAGAATTCTTTAGTAGTCTGTGCACCTACATTACTTGGCTCATTGGACTGACAGAAGCAATTCTATTACCTTAATCTCTCGTCCCGCTGTCCTCTAGATTTAAGGTAGAGGTGAAAAACATGTTGTTTTTTTTTCCATATATGTAAATTGTGTGATGCAGGTAAGCATTGTAGAGTTGCAGAGTTCCCATAGATTCCCTGAAAATTACCCAGAAGATAGATAAATGTTACTCCGCAAAATTAAAGTTCATATTCTGACCTATCTTTCATAGAATCATAGAATCATAGAATGGTTTAGGTTGGAAGGGACCTCAAGGATCATCCAGCTCCAACCCCCTGCCATAGGCAGGGACCCCTCCCACTACAGCAGGTTGCTCAAGGCCTCATCCAGCCTGGCTTTAAACACCTCCAGGGAGGAAGCATCCACAACCTCCCTGGGCAACCTGTTCCAGTGTCTCACCACCCTCACTGTAAAGAACTTCCTCCTAACATCCAGTCTAAATCTTCCTTCTGCCAGTTTAAACCCATTCCCCCTCATCCTGACATTACTAGACCTTGTCAATAGTCCCTCCCCAGCTTTCCTGTAGGCTCCCTTCAGATACTGGAAAGCCACTCTAAGGTCTCCTCGAAGCCTTCTCTTCTCCAGGCTGAAGAGCCTCAACTCTCTCAGCCTGTCCTCATAACAGAGGTGCTGCAGCCCTCTGATCATCTTCGTGTCTCTCCTCTGGACTCGCTCTTTACTTAGGCGTATAACAGTTCAATGTCTAAAAAGTTATGATGTGCATTCTTTTTTTGCACTCAGTAAGATACAGTTAGCCAGAAGGTAATTCATGTTAGGCTAGGTAATAAAAATTACATTGATTGACCTCTGGAGGTGTGTATTTTTTTCTACTAGGACATGAAAGAAGACTTAAGATGACTACGCTACAGTTGTCTAACTTTTAGACATACAAAGTGAGGTGAAATTAATTTTACCCAATGTTGTTGTGGAGGGCTTGAAGGCCCCAAAATAGGCTTGTTTATGCCTTGCCTTGCAATGTTTTTCTGCCCAAACCAAACACATTAAATGGATAAAAGGGGCACAGTAGGCCTGGTACCATAAAGTCTGGCCTGCCCAGGACCCCTGATTGTATAAGGTGGTTGTAAACATGTTGTGTAAGCCCACGCGCCCAGCTCCTGCTTGCCGGCTGCCAGCCTGTGTGTTTACCATATTTGGGAAAGTCCAGGCTTGGGATTTTGCCTATTATGGTATTGTTCGGCTCACTGCCAAAACCTGATCGGTCATTGTGGTGTCCAAAGGGCCATTAGTCTCAGCCCACATTTGGTAACTAGAGGCACGCAGGTAAACAACGTGCACTCGCTCACACTCCGGCCCCGTGCTCGGGCTCCCCTGCTCAGGCTCACTTGCCCGTTCAGGCCCACTCGCCCATTATTAGGCTTTAGACTCACCAGCTTCTTGCTTATGCAAGACAATAACTGCTTTGTTGTTATTACGGAGACAGAGTCTCCCATAGTCCCCCAGCCAGCTGTGCACACTTGCACGCCACTGTGGTGAGTTATCAGAACCAGATCCTGTATTGCCTGCCTTTACCTATGGAGCTCAGACAGAAAAAAACAAAAGTTTACAAGAATATCACCATTTTTTTGTCAGAAAATCTTTCTATGGATATCTAAACCCATAAGAGGTGCTGTAAACTTCCACTATAGAGAGGAAGAGATGAAGACTTAAGATTTAATCTCTTAAACTTGACATCCACGCTGGCAAAAAATGTTATCATACAAAGATCTAAAATTCTGCATTTACTTGTGGAAAAAGCAGATAAACATNCATTTAAGGCCAGGCTGGATGAGGCCTTGAGCAACCTGCTGTAGTGGGAGGTGTCCCTGCCTATGGCAGGGGGTTGGAGCTGGATGATCCTTGAGGTCCATTCCAACCTAAACCATTCTATGATTCTATGATTCAATGCTCTGTGAAAGCATGGTAAATTATCTGGATAAACATACCTTTAACCTCTGGAGTATTTTTATGTGATTTTTTTGTTCAAGTGGTATTTTAGTATGTATGTATATACATATATGTATAAATAAAAATAGCAATTTCTAGCAATGCAGTCAGAAGTGTATTTTCCACGTGTAAAATACAAGCAAACTATCACTGTGAGAAGTTGTTTGTTACTAGAAGTCTAGATTCCACACCCTTATGAAAAACACCTTAAACTTCAACATTTATCAGGACCATTCAGACTTAAAATCAGAACAGTGACCTTTAATACTCTTCCTCACTCAGTCTGTGACAGGAGAGAATATTGTTCTTTGTTTTGAACGGGCTACAGAATATATTCTTTCTTTCAATTTATGCCTCCATTTAAATTTCTTAGTTCATTTTCCACCTATATGTCTTAAGGATAGAAAGGAAGCTATCCTTTTGATAGCATTTCAGAACAGAACAGAGAAAAGAAAACAATACCATAGAAATCTAGATAGAGATGTCACAATATGATAGCCATCAGAAAGAATAGCAGGGATTTCATATTGCCATAGGTTTCCTTCCACTCCATTGCATTTTATACAAGCAGTTTCACACCAAGGAGATCCAACGTTTGTCAGAAGTATACAGAGAAGATTTCACCTCTGGAGTTTGAAAGGTCATTAAAATTTATGGAGACATACAATTCTCCACATTATAATTGACAATGTAGGCAGGAAAAAAATGTACTAATGAAATCACTTGTGATTATACAGATATTGTTCACCTATACATTTGATGCTGCACTCTTAAGTCTTTGTGAATCAGTATTCACAAAATGAGTGCATAAATTCTCTGTCAAAACAGCAGAGAAGATATTCCACATGTGAACATGTTGGTTAGTGCTTCTTTGGATGCACAATAACAAATCACCTTGATGAGTTTGACTTTAAAGAACAATGACTTATTCCTGAGACAGAAACTTTAACCAAATCATTCTAACTTTAGAAAAGTAAAAAAGGTAGTAAATTAAACCAAAAAAAGAAGCTTCAGAAACAGTAATACTTCCTGTTCTTGCAGTCAAGTAAACTTCAAATTATTTAAAGGAAGTGGATTGGCATTGACTTGAGGCAGGGAGAGACTTTCTTCTATTTTCTCCCTAACAGCTTAAAATAAAACAGATTTGGGCACACCTCCCTGCTGTAAAGCCGGACCTGAGAGTATATGAAATAAGGTTTATTGCATTTTAGCTGTAACACAACCAGAAAAAAAAGTGCTTCAGCCAGCATTTACCCTTAACTTCCATACAAGTGTAGATCTGGTATCCATTCTGTGAAGGTTCCACCAAATCAGGCTCCTGCAAGGAAAACTGTGCAAGACCTGTAGCTTGATGTAGAATTTAGAGACAGATTAAGTAAGCATTGAGATTCAGGCAGCATTCAGGTCCAGTGATAAACATTTAAAATATCTTACTGATGAACACTGAAGAATTTTACCCCATTTCATAGTTTAAAAGACTTTTCAGATATTTCTTTACTCTTATAGATTGATGTGATAGGTTAATTTTGCCTGGTTGCTGGCCCCCTGCTAAGTCACACTCTCAACTCCTCGTTGTCAACAGGACAGGAGAAGAAAGTAAGGTGGAGAAGCTCATGGATTGAGAAAAAGGCAGTTCAAAGTCTGCATGGTCAGTTTAAGCACTAATATTCAATTAGAAGTACCTTGACGGATCTCCTGAACCACTTAGGGTTGGGATAAAATCTTATTGTATGGCACCTGTGGAGTCACTAACTTGGTCCTTCCTCCACAGACATGAGATTTGCGTGCTGGTGCTGTCAGCTGCCTTGTTTTGAACAATTTTGTCATCTGCCACTACTGAAGTTAATGGGATTGTTTATATGCCCTAAAGCATTACTGTTCTGAATCAGTGTCTTAAATGATAAATTATATTGATTAAGTGAGAACTGATGACATATATCATTGCAGAGGAATTTCTTATGAGTGTTCTCCCAGTGCAAACTGTCATCTCCAAATGTTACAATAATATCTCTTTACTCTAAAAATCATTGACAGTTTACCCTGAATTTCTTAATACCAATTTTTTGCTGAATTTGTGAGGGGAAAATAATGTTTCTTTTATCTTCAAAGGAGAAACTTGTGCTTGTACAAGTACTTCCCCTTCAACATCTGCAGTTACCCAAAGGAGAATCCTGGTATTCATAAAGGTTTGTCACAAAACTAATAATCAATAAAGCTTATAAAATGAAACACTCCAAATGGTGGAAATAAAGAAATGAGACATTTCCACCTACCTGGCATCAGGAGAGAATTAAAATCTAAAGCAGTGTATTTTCCACTGGAAAGAGGTACATGTTAGAGATCCAGGGAGTGGCTAATATCTACCTTTTCACAAATTAACAGCTACATGGTAAATGAAGACAGCTTTTGCTTTTCTTCCCCTACCCCCCTCTGGCTTTGTAGGATGGAAAAGCTTAATCCTCATATCTCAGCAGCTGGCAATATGGAGTGAAAAACTTTGCGGAATGATTGAGGCTGCGGAAGCAGAAGAAAACTAAAAGTGTGATGTATACTGCCTGGGATTAGAGACTCTATCTTGCATGATGTCCCAGGTTGAGAAATAGAGGGTTAAAAAAAAAATCTTCTGGGGACTAGAAGATTTATTCAATGTCCTCCTTTCCTCCCCTTCTGCCCTGTGTCAAGTGGCAGCCACTTTTAAGACTGATGTGTGAGCAGTAGGCCTGTTTTGGAGGCTCCAGAGGCTTATGTTTAGGCCTATAGATGGTGGAAGCATTGTAGGGGGGAGGATTGGAGCACTGGGGATTATGGATTTAGTTTTGGGCTAAGGGAAAATTCAAGAGGGGTTGGTATGGCTGTTGTATCTGCTTCTGTAATTTCTTTTATATATCTCTCCAGATATGTTTTCTGTTTTTTCTCCAATTTGAGAGCTTTTTTTTCTGTTGGCTTTCTTTAAAAACCATGACACATGACTTTATTCTGTGGACTGAAAGAACCATTGGATTCTTCCCAAGAATTCTGCAAAAAACCAAACCAACCCAAACTATGCATAGCATGTACAAGTCAACAAATTTGGTGTGATTGTTTCAGTTGGAGATCCTTGCTAAAACTTGGAAAGTAAAAATTGAAATTAGTAATCATAGACTTGTTTTTCCCCAGAGACAGAAAAACAAGCAAACAAAGAAAAAAACACAACCAACCAAGTGAAGAAAACCCAAAACAGCCCCCCAAAACTACAGAGTGGGTGGTGAATGGCTGAGAGCAGCCCTGAGGAGAAGGACCTGGGGGTCTGGGTTGACAAAAAGCTCAACATGAGCCGGCAGTGTGCACATGCAGCCCAGACAGCAACCCTGTGCTGGGCTGCATCAAGAGCAGTGTGGCCAGCAGGGCAAGGGAGGGGATTCTCCCCCTTTACTCTGCTCTCCTCAGACCCCACCTGGAGTACTGTGTGCAGTTCTGGAGCCCCCAACACAAGAAGGACATGGAACTGCTGGAGCGGGTCCAGAGGAGAGCCACGAAGATGATCAGAGGGCTGCAGCAGCTCTGCTATGAGGACAGGCTGAGAGAGTTGGGGCTCTGCAGCCTGGAGAAGAGAAGGCTTCGAGGAGACCTTAGAGTGGCTTTCCAGTATCTGAAGGGAGCCTACAGGAAGGCTGGGGAGGGACTATTGACAAGGTCTGGTAATGTCAGGACGAGGGGGAATGGGTTTAAGCTGGAAGAGGGGAGATTTAGACTGGATGTTAGGAGGAAGTTCTTTACAGTGAGGGTGGTGAGACACTGGCACAGGTTGCCCAGGGAGGTTGTGGATGCTTCCTCCCTGGAGGCATTTAAAGCCAGGCTGGATGATGCCTTGAGCAACCTGCTGTAGTGGGAGGTGTCCCTGCCTATGGCAGGGGGGTTGGAGCTGGATGATCCTTGAGGTCCCTTCCAACCTAAACCATTCTATGATTCTATGAAAACTAGGTACTTGGAACAGACAGTTTGAAGAAGTGCCTTCCAGTCTCAGTGACTCTATAACTGTTATTTGGCAAATCATGATTGCAGAACTATTTGTCCAATTCATTACCTCTTGTTCCAGTTATTTGTTTGTTTGTTTGCTTGTCACAAACGTTTTGAAGACAGATTTCACTCTATGCAAACATTTCAGAAAGAGCGTTAATTAATAGAAGTACAGAGACTGATGTGGAAATGAGTGTTCTTGTGTTTGATTACACATTCTTGAGTGTAATTATGGGGATTCACTTCAAAAGTGCTATCATACTCCTCTATAATATATATTCATGACCACTGGCACTACTCCTATTTCAAGTCTTTGAACAAATCTAATCAGCTGAAATTTAAAGGAAAATAACTTACTAGAAAAATATATTCCCCTTTGTACATATGAGACCCACCATCATTAGCAGAATCCAATCCTGTGACTTTATCTGTTAAACAAAAAGCAAAGCACTGTAGTCTATTCATGTGCACCACTAGTTTGTCTTCAGTTGAAAAGATCTCTTTCCATCTGATGTAAACACTGTTGACAGCATTCGGACAGATGTAACTTTTCTTTATCACTATGACCGAATATTCCTTAATCCATTTCTTCATCTCGTAAGTCCAAAGGGATATGGAAGCTGAACATATGAACCCATAAAACTTCTCCAGAGCAACACTGAGCTATGTAGTTCTTGACTAAATCATACTTTCACTCAGAATTTGCCATGAAAAAAACACAGAACTGGAATCCAGTCTACCTGACATAGACATCTACCTACTGATTGCGTTTCATGCACTGTTTAAACCAGTCAGCCTAAAATTGGTGTGTTTCATGCCCACAGTAAATGAAGGTTGCTCCTAAATAGGAATGGGCTAGTGTCTTCTGTGGGGTAAAAGCTATGTGCCAAATTGCCAATAATCATAGTTTAGGGATATTTTGGATGCTGAGAGATCCTTTAGTTTTGAATGCTTCTAAAAATATATTTTGTGTTTATTACAGTCTATACATGCAGGTTTGAGTTGGGATTCACCTGAAGGTTGGCACTCAGTATTCAAATCAGTTACTTAAACAGCTTTGCATCTGATGTGAAATTATGCCTTAGCTTATCTGTGCAAAGATGGAAGGTAGACTGCTGTTAAAGTATAAATAAAACCTATGACATTTCCAATTGTCACAGCTAGAGTCCAAGGCAGTGTACTTCTATACTACACATAAGCATTTAGGTAACTTAAAACATCCTGACTTTGTTCAAATTACTTGCTCTGTAAACTGCACTAACAGTAATGGAAACTCAGACACTCAGATTGTCTTCATTTCAGGCAATAGAGTGGTCATCTGAATCCCTGTGATGGTTTGGGTCTTGCCTGCCCCCCCCACACTTTGGAAATCACCCAGACTAGACTCAGACAGCTCTGGAAATTTGAATGAAGCTTATTAGTTACAGCTTAGCTCAATATACAAGCAGATATTTACAGTAGATACAGTTATAGACAGAAATAGACAAGGGAAAAGGTAATACAGAAACACAACAGCCCTCCCAGAAACCTGAGTCCCCAGGAGGGGCTCTCAACCACCCCTTCACCTTCCCCCTACCCCTCTCAACCTTACCCCAGTTCCAAGGAAGAATGGAGGTTCGGCCAGGGGGGTTAGGAAGCAAAGTGGATTACTTAGAGAAACAGAGGGTGAGGCTAGAGAGAAATGCAGCTCAGAGCTCCCAAGCAGAAGAATTGCCTTATCTATGTTTTGATTCTTGTTCTTATACCTCTGAGCAAGCCTATGAGTGAAGTAGACATCACCCTTGTTTCTCTTTCACAGCCTGTAACCTAGTTCTTCTCACCAAAACATTCTAGCTAGCTTCAAACTAGCACAATCCCAGACCATTATGCATTACAAGTAAAGCTTGCTGAGTAAAATGCATGGACAAAAAAAACCCCCAAAGCCAAAACCATCAGAAGTCATGGACGCAGTGTCAGGCATGAGCTGAACAGTTTGAGCTTTGCTAGCCTTTGAGCTTGGAGCTTGCCTTTGAGCTTCTGCTCTGCAGAAATGACCAACAAAATACTTTGGATATTGTTCTTCAGTTGAAAAAGCTTTCAGATGGACGATAGACTTGAAACTTGAAAGATGAACAATTATCTTCTGAGACAAAAAAGTGGCTTTGGAAATAGAGTTGCTGCTCTTCCTATTAATAAATAACGAAATAGTAATAAATACCTTCTCGTATCTAGCAATGAGACTACTGTGCAAATACTGGGAAGGAAAGATCTGGAAATGACTCCAAGGAATGTAATATGAGTGATCACAGCCCCACAATGACCAATCTAATCCATACCTCAAGTTAAATACCTGTATGTTTTGAATAAGCAACAGCTTTTAAATTTATACAAAGATTTAGAAGTGATAGTTAATTTTTCAGAAAGCTGTGTGTAGAAATGGCATCAGCTGCTAGAAAAATGTGGGGGAAAAAAGACAAATTTGGTCAAGATTTTGTGCATAACTTTAACTTAAATGTTAGATACAGGTAGAATTACCTTATATCCATATGTCCTTGTAATAAGCAGAACTTCCATACAATTATTATGGCCTAAGTAATGAAGTACACACAGAAGCACAGTAACAGAAAGTCAAGCTGGAGTAATGTTTTCATTTTCTAATTTCTTAAATTACAATCTACAAACTGATCATGAGATGACAGCGATTACTTTGGTAATGCCCCATTGTCAAATAAAGATGTCTCCATAAAATCTCAGGATAGTCTTTTTGGTGTCTGGAATGAGAAATTATTTCATATGGGTTAGTTAAAATAGCCCCTGTAAGGTAGCTGTATCAGAAGTGACTAGAAGGTACCATAGAGTTGTGCACAGTTATCCCTCCAGAGTATACAAATGTAAATTAAGATACAGATAGATGTTTTCTTACATTCAGATAAAGCTGTGCTCTGCATTTTGGAGTGATCACACTTTGCCTCCAAGTATCATTCCTTTTTTTCAACTGATGGCTTTGTTTAAAATGGCACATAGTTGATACTGTCTCAAACCATGAAAATAGCAATATGCTCCTGATCTGTATTTGGGTTTGTGCATTTAAGAGGGAAATAATATTTTGCCTTCTTGATTAGTATCTAAAATTGAAGAAATATACTTCAATTTGGTAGTTTGAATTTCCCTTCACAAAAGATTATCGCTTGCATCTCATAATAATACTAACTACAAGATCATTAGTCTATGTATTACTTAATAGAAAATTACAATTAATCTTCTCTAACTGCTATTCAGCTCATTCATTGCACAGAAGAAAAGTAATATCTGAGTAGTTCATCTGATGCTCCAAGCTGTCATAGCCTACGCTATCTACACCAGTGCCTTCCTTCCTTCTACAATAAGTACTCGAGATGGGGATGAAATGCAGATAAAAGGAAAATTCTACCCTTAAACTCAGAAAAGTAATGCAACCTTGTTGGAAACTTGAGGTAAGATTTAACTCACTTCCTTCCTAAAGCAGAAAATATATTTCTTTCTATAAGTTGGTCTTTATTGGCTTCCTCCATAATCAGTAGAAAGAAGTAGTTACTTTTAGAGAGCCATTCATTTCATTCTGAGACAGGAAATTATAGTAGGTCAGATGGATCACCTTTAAGGTTCTGTAGGACTGCTCTGTTATAAAGTCCTGTGGCTATAAAGGGAAAATGGAAAGTTGTCTTAGATTAGATGGCTAGATGACTAAAGTTAAGTAAGGTTAATATTACCCTTAGTACCTAGTGGCTTGTGTGCTTCCCACGTCATTCAAAAGCATGAGACAACAAAGACAACTCGGTGTGGTGGCTACAATCTATGATTAGTTTTCCAACTTGACCTCAAACCTGACATATTCTTATCACCCTAAGTCTCGGTTGGCCCTGGCCACCCTCCTTGATGCCTTGCTCATCTTCTAGGACAGTGTATCAGCAGTGGTAATAGTCAGTCCTCATCCAAGATACAGTAAGAAACTTAGGAATGTCTATCAGCATCACAGAGACACTGCCTTGAGCAGCCTGCTCTAGTGGGAGGTGTCCCTGCCTATGGCAGGGGGTTGGAGCTGGATGATCCTTGAGGTCCCTTCCAACCTAAACCATTCTATGATTCTATGATTCTATGACACTGCCTGGAAACTCAAAATAACATATACCCATCACAACAAATTGCATATTTAATATGAAAGACAAAGGGAATTTACTAGGATATACTGATTTTCAAAAGCTTTTGGTTCTGTCTATCAGGTTTCTGGTTTTGAGACTAATGTAATAGGGGATAACTGATAAAATATTACCATATTTTTTTCCTATTATACTATGAAAGCAAAAGGTAATTGTCATAAACCATAAAAAACAATAGCAATTTTAAACCAAATGTGATTTATTTTCTTCACAATTCTCTTGATTTTGTTGTTTTTATTATTCAATAAAGTTTGGAGTGAAACTCAAGTTCTGAGTGACATACAGCAGACCAGCCCTTTTCAAACCTCAGAGGTTGTGAGGATTAAAATGAGAGGGGGGTCTTCAAGTCAGTGTGCCCCCCAGGCCTGTATTCAAAGGGAGATATCCTCTCTAGATCATGACCCTCAATGGTTAAGTGCAAAACTCCTAAAGCAAAGGAGTTTCTATGTAAAAAAATATATGTATGTACAGACAGCATGAGATGCAGGAGAATATTGGTGTCAATGAAGCAATAGCTACAAATGAAGATGTAAAACAGAATTGTAAACATGTGTGACTTCACCGCTATTTAATTTACCTTTTTGATTTGTTCTAGGAAGCCAGCCTGAAAGATGCCAATAATTGTATTTTGGTATGTGGAAACTGAGTTATTTTATTATGAGAATGAAACTAATCAGAAGGGGGAAAATTATGAGCCCAGCACAATTGAGTTTTACTCTCCTTCCTGCCAATTTTGTCATTGGCTTTTTAACTAAATCTTGCAGTTTCATGCCTTATTTCTCTAGATTTCTTCAAAAGAGGACAAAAGCCAGACAAACTTCAACTGCAAAGCTCACTCTCTCCTGCTGCTCACCTAAAACTGTTAGTTGGTTAAGGCCAAAATGTTTTGTTTGAATCATCCACGATTAGACAAACTTTCAGTAAATCTGTGAGGCAGTGGAGAAGCAATCTGCACCTGGCCCACGAAATCTGAATCAGTGACACTTGTGCAGGAGCTCCCTCTCATTCAGTGAGGGAGGTTAGTTTAGAAATAATGCAGCCTGCACTTACCTGGGGTCTAGCTCAGCTTGGAACATTGTCAGCACCTTTTCAGGAAGGCCACTCCACTGGTTGTGTGGGGGTTTTGGAACACAACAGTCCGAAGAGACACTGAAACATAACTCCCTTTGTTTTTCTGCTTCATCTCATGCATCTTGTCTGCTTAAACTGTTTGCTAATAACTGAGATGAATACTTACGTAGATCTGAGATAGACCATATAAGGTTTCTGAATGTAGACACTTCAGACTGTAAATTCTTCATAATTATGGAAACTCCACTGCATTTTGCTAGCAATGCTAATTCTATTTCTGGGTTTGGGGTTTTTTCCTTCTTTTTTTTTTTTTTTTTTAAGAGCTCTGTGCTAGTTTGAAGCTAGCTGGAATGTTTTGGTGAGAAGAACTAGATTACAGGTTGTGAAAGGAAAACAATGGTAATGTCTGCTTTGCTCACTGGCTTGCTGAGATGTGTGAAAAAGGAAAACAAAACATAGATAACCACTTTCTACTGCTGGCGAGCTCTGAGCTGCATCTTTCTCCTAACCACACCCTCCGTTTCCTTGGCTAATCCACTTTGCTTCCTAACCCCCTGGCCAAACCTCCATTCTTCCTTGGGACTGGGGTAAGGTTGAGAGGGGTAGGAGGAAGGTGAAGGGGCGGTTGAGAGCCCCTCCTGGGGACTCAGGTTTCTGGGAGGGCTGTTGTGTTTCTGTATTACCTTTTCCCTTGTCTATTTCTGTCTATAACTGTATCTACTGTAAATATCTGCTTGTCTATTGTGCCAGCTGTAAATATAAGCTTCATTCATATTTCCAGAGCTGGCTGAGTCTAGTCTGGGTGATTTCTAAAGTGTGGGGGGGTGAGGAACACCCAAACCACTACAAGCTCTTAATTCTCTTGCAGTCTAGGTGGATAGATTATATCAACTAAATCCTAAATTTATTTATTCTTTCTTGGGAACATAACAAAACTAAAGGGAATTTGAAAGGCTGTCTTAAAAAAATCTTACATCTTATTTTATACAGGATTACCTTAAAATTATGTGTATTAAACATACAACTATGCTTGTTACAATATAAATTATTTTCTGTCTGCCATTGAGCCACTTTTTTGTACAGTAGTGGACTATCTCGACATTTCTGGATGCTTCACATTTTCTTCATTTTCTGCACATGATGTGTATCACAGAATACAGTTTTCCTGCCACCTCTGTCCTCTTATGAGCAGCAATTTCCATTCTTCTCTAAAAACAGCTTGTGAATGATATCTATTAGAATTTTGATGATTCTTAGAAAGAGAAGTCCTTGCTGGTTCATCCTTATTATGTGGACCTACTAGTTCACTTGATTTGACCTCCCCATTCGTGGGGGAGGTATAGGCTGGATGTTAGGAGGAAGTTGTTGCCAGAGAGAGTGATTGGCATTGGAATGGGCTGCCCAGGGAGGTGGTGGAGTCACCGTCCCTGGAGGTGTTCAAGAAAAGACTGGATGAGACACTTAGTGCCATGGTCTAGTTGACTGGCTAGGGCTGGGTGCTAGGTTGGACTGGATGATCTTGGAGGTTTCTTCCAACCTGGTTGATTCTATGATTCTGAGGAAATGCTCTTGTCTCAGAGATGCACAGCACCACATCAATAATAGTTGTTTATACTCAAGAAGGAAATCTATAAATATCACTAACCAAATACAATGTGCCAATTAATCACAAAAAGTCTATTTTAAGGCAGTGACTTTACTAAAAATTCTGAGACAAAGTGAACTAGGAATAGAACCTTGTATTTTTGTAAATGTTTTTTTCTGTATCGGTATGTGGGCAACATATGATATAAAATTATTCACTGAGTGGGTTCCAGGAGAGTCACAGAACAGATAAATCTAGTTGATTGGCCAGGGCTGGGTGCTAGGTTGGACTGGCTGATCTTGGAGGTCTCTTCCAACGACTGGCTGAGGCGCTTAGTGCCATGGTCTAGTTGATTGGCCAGGGCTGGGTGCTAGGTTGGCCTGGATGATCTTGGAGGTCTCTTCCAACCTGGTTGATTCTATGATTCTATGACCTCATTATTTTTTCCTTGATAGTGATTATTATGCCAAAGTGGCATATGGAAAAACCTGTGGAACCTACAGGCACCCAAATAGTTGTCCATTATGTATATATTTCTTGTACACAGAAAAGAAAAAGGAAATTAAAAACTAAGAAATGTAATATTTAACAATTTTGAATTTAAAAAAAAAAAAGATTTCTTTTTAAATTTAGAAGACATGTTATTTGACAAAGTAAAATATTGCCTTCTATTTCTTAGTACTGATACCAAATTTAGATTAACCATAATGTGGATTATTTTTTATCCTTAAATTGGATGTTTTCAGAGTTAGCATTACAGGTAGAAAACACCTATAAAACAAAACAAAGAACTGCATTAGTAGCACATTAGAATTCAGGTGATGACTGCAAGAAATCAGCTGTATCAACTGGAGAGCAAAGAAAAGAAGAAGAAATGTTCCTTGTAGAGGAATCCAGAAACAATGTTGTATATTCTGAATTACTTTTACAGAGGTTATATTCAATCTGGGTGTAATAAGATTGCATGACATACTCTAAAATATAAGTGATTCTACCCCTATTCAATAGTCAACAGTGCTTTTCACTGAACAGGGTTTAGGGCAAAAAATCCCCAACACAACCCTTTTGCATATTAAGCACATTTGACTTAGGTCAGTACCAGCTGTCCTTGGAGAAGATCCAGTTTCTACAGAAAATTGTGTTCCAGGATATAGTACTGTGTGCTAGTTTGAAGCTACCTAGCAGGTTTTGGTGAGAAGGACTAGAGGATAGGCTGTAAAAGGAAAACAATGGTGATGTCTACTTCCCTCATTGGATTGCTGAGATGTATAAAAATATAGGTCAAAACATAGATAAAGGCACTGGGCTCACTTTGCTTTGCCTGCTGGGGAGCTCTGGGCTGCTGGCTGAACTCCATCTTACTCTCTAACCTCACCCTCCATTTATCTTTGGCTGATCCACCCTTGCTTCCTAATCCCCTGGCCAAGCCTCCATTTCTTCCTTGGGACTGGGGTAAGGTTGAGAGGGGTAGGGGGGAGCTGAAGGGGTGGTTGAAAGCCCCTCCTGGGGACTCAGGTTTCTGGGAGGGCTGTTGTGTTTCTGTATTACCTTTTCCCTTGTCTATTTCTGTCTATAACTGTATCTACTGTAAATACCTGCTTGTATATTGTGCTAGCTGTAAATATAAGCTTCATTCATATTTCCAGAGCCGGCTGAGTCTAGCCTGGGTGATTTCTAAAAGTGGTGGTGGTGGGGGAGACAGGGAACACCCAAACCACCACATGCTGTTTTAAGGTATTTGAAAAACAAACAAAACCTGTTGAATCAAAACAAACAAAAATCCTACAACAAAACAAACAAACAAAACATCATCACAAAAAAAAGCAAAGCAATGTGGTGGAGAGTCCCATGGGTCACAAAATGGGCTTGAGCATGTCCTGTCTTGTCCAGACATGTTTACCTGCCTGTCTGCATTGCAGCCAGAGGCAGGAAAACAGGACAAAAGAAACCCAGCCAACCTAGTCTGGTTTAGTCTGGTCGCATAAGAGGCGTTTCATAAGAGCCATGCCCCTGTCACACGCAAGGCGTATTCGCGCTCCATTTTTGGATGAGAGCAGCCTGTGGGTTCTTCCTTTTTTGGGTATATTTGGGTGATGCCAAAGGTGATTGGGTGATAATGTGGCCAATGAGACCATTTGCCTCAGCCATTGTCCTATAAAAGGGGGTAAACAGGCGAATAAGGTGCTTGTGTGCTTGTTCGTTCCTCGCTGACCCGCCGCTCGCCCGCCATCTCAGCCAGCAGCCAATTCCACATCGCAGCCCACATGGAATTTACCACAGGACTTCTACTGAATATTTTCCTGCCTACGTTTTGGACCACAGATGCTAAGACTGAGGACTAGTGAGTATTCTTAATTCTTTATTCAAGTTGCTAAAGGTATTTGGTTAACCTCAGAAGCGGTGAATTAAGCCGCAAGACTCTCTCTCAAAGACATTTCTAAAACCTTTCCAAATCCCATTGTATAGAGACATTCTGTAAAATAGTTCTGCTAACCTCATCCAAGAATTTGTGTGGATAGTTGTAAATAAGTTAGGGGGGAATCATCTTTGTATATATTAATAAATTATTTAATAACTTTTGAATCGGCCTCATTGCATTTCACAGTATCACAGTATCACAGTATCACAGTATCACAGTATCACCAAGGTTGGAAGAGACCTCACAGATCATCGAGTCCAACCCTTTACCACAGAGCTCAAGGCTAGACCATGGCACCAAATGCCACGTCCAACCTTGTCTTGAACAGCTCCAGGGACGGCGACTCCACCACCTAAACTCATTTCACCCCAAACTCAGATTTCAACTAAGCCCCTTCATAACAAGCAACCACAGAAACAAACAAACAAACAATTAAAAAAGCAAAGAACATCAACCAACTAAGCAAAAAAAATATTAGTCTTCCATTTATCTGAAAAAAAGGACAGGAAAAAAAAGAGAGAAATATCACTTCTATAGCTGGGTAAGAATAAGTAAACATTTGCATGTGTTTGAGACACTGAGACGAAGTGGAAGAACGGACAACATTCAGAATGTCTAATTTCTGTCTAAACCAGAGATTTACTTTCCATGTGTTTGCTTTACACTCAAGTACCGCAGTCAGGGCAGAATTCCAAACTATGATTTAAGGCTTCTTCCGCAGGGCATGCCTCTCCCTCATTACTGACAATGCAGAACTTTAGGTCAACGCTTGCTGGTGTTATTTTGTATCTGCAGTTGAGTTAGAACATTCTTGTTCTTCATAAAGTCGTTCTGCTTGAATGTCATTAAAACTAAAATCTTGGAAGCAATTAAAATTGTTGAGATTCACATAATCTAGTTGGAGGCTGGGGAAAAAAAAACCCCTATCGGGATTACTTGTCAATCTGCCAGTAGCACTAGCACTGAGTGATTGTAACTGTCATTAATTACTGAAAGATCTGAACAGCAAATACCTGACTTGCAGTTAAACCCACATCCAATTGCATTTTCAAAAACTATTAGGAATTCAATTACAAGAAGAAAACGAAAAGGATTTTTATTTCTTTAAAGACCGCAAAAGAGCATGACAATTAGATTGCTTGAAAGGGAAGGGATGGGCAGACACTGAACAGTGTTCAGAGGAAAAATACCTTCAAGTTTTTCTTCTTGGGGGACTAGATACGACTTTATATTCCACTTGAAAGGCAAAATTTAAAGTGTATATATATATAATATAAACTGAGATTAAAGCACCCATGATATTTATTTTACTAGTCTTGCTCTGCCACAAACTCAAGGTATAGTCTTGGCTAGGCATGTGATGTTTGTATTATAAACTGATATGGGGAATGTAGGGATAATACTTTCTCTGTGAAGATAGAAGGAACTGCCTCAGTCATTGATTTATTCTGTCGTGTAATATGAAGCATAAGTGTACTCTTAACCAGCTCCTCCTTAAATTAAACCATATAGTTTTAAAGAAGACATATTCAATCTTAATTAAGAAATTGTTATTGATAGAAAATTCACTGAGCTGTACATAGGTAAAGTTTGTTTATTTTTCCCCAACCTTGTTTAGCCTGGAGAAGAGGAGGCTCAGGGGGGACCTCATTGCTGTCTACAACTATCTGAAGGGAGGTTGTAGCCAGTTGGGGGTTGATCTCTTCTGCCAGACAACCAGCAACAGAACAAGGGGACACAGCCTCAAGTTGTGCCAGGGGAAGTATAGGCTGGATGTTAGGAGGAAGTTCTTCCTAGAGAGAATGATTGGCATTGGAATGGGCTGCCCAGGGAGGTGGCGGAGTCGCCGTCCCTGGAGGTGTTCAAGAAATGACTGGCTGAGGCACTTAGTGCCATGGTCTAGTTGACTGGCTAGGGCTGGGTGCTAGGTTGGACTGGATGATCTTGGAGGTCTCTTCCAACCTGGTTGATTCTATGATTCTATGATTCTTATCCTGAAAGATAATGATGCATATTTGCTACTACTTGCCATTAATGGCATTCTTTTTTCTGCATACAGATTTGTAGACATGTTCTCACTACAACAGGTTTTCTGTCTCATTGTGCTAGTTTGAGCCTAGCTAGAATGTTTTGGTGAGAAAGACTAGATCATAGGCTGTAAAATGAAAACAGTGATGATGTCTACTTCCCTCACAGTCTTGCTGAGATGTTTAAAAAAGGAAAGGAACAGAATAGTAGGGATTCAAAGTGATCTCTGGAGATCATCTAGTCCAACTAGAAAAGCTTCACGTAGAGTAGGTTGCACAGGAAATTTATGACAGAGCTGAAAATCTATATATGAAACAAAAGCTTAGAATTGTGTCTGATTCATGATTACAGCTAGAATCCATAGATTAAATTAGGAAAGAAGAACATCCCTAAGGTGGAAAGAACTAATTGTGACAATAGGGTAGCCTAGATTAGATTTCACATAACTTTGGTACTAAGTTGAAATAAATAAGTTAGAAGACTTATTGAACTGCACATTAGCTTTTCTTAAGCTCTCATCCATATTACCCTTCATAGTGACTATAAAATAATGTAGAGATATGTCAAAAAGCTTTAGACTTATTGATCACTGCTCTGCAGTATATTTGGCTTGTAAACAAACCAGGTGATGACTGATTTTATGAGAAATGTATATATATATATATATATGTGTGTATAATTTTTTTTCCCCAGTAATTGGAAGAAAATACAGAAGGGAAATAATGACTGTAATGGATGTCCTAACTTGTGTTGCTATGTCTTCACCTCTGCTTTGGCAAACATCAGACATTTAAAAACAAGTTTTAAGAAAGCCCAAACAACAACCAAGATCACAAGTTAAATTTCTTTCCCAGATATGCCTTTGAATCTTGAGAAGTAAGGAAGAGGTGAAACCTACCAATTCTTTCTCTTTGTGTGTTAATGGAGATGTGCAAATTAGCAGTGAAGACAGTATAGAAAGTGAGTGTAGTTAGCTACAAAAAGATATTAAATCATGAGAGAATAGAATTGCTCAGGATAAGTCAAAGTAGAAGAGTAAATTATATTAGTTCCTTATTAAAAGCTTTACTTGTAAAAGTCATCAGGTCTGAAAACAGCTTAGGTAATAGTGTCCATGTTCAGTACCTTCTCACTCCAAAAATTTAACTTCAGATCTGCTTTTTGTAGTTTATGAGGTTACACAACCACATCTGCTGTAGAAGCTGTGTGATTTTTCCCAGTATATTTCCTACTATAAAGAGATGTTGTCTCTTTCTACTTCACATATTAGTCACCTGCTCTCAAAAGTGATGCTTTTTTACTGGTTTGCATCCAGACTTATACACACCATTACTTCAAATGCAGTAATGAGCAAGAGCAACATCTAGGATCAGCTTTAATAGTGTAAATCAAAGGAGAGAAAGAATAGGAAGAAATGCTTAAGATTATCCTAAAGAGTTCTTCAGAACTGCTGCCAAGGCAGCTCTAGGAAAAAAAGAAACAGTCATTATGCAAAGTCTAAATAGGTTACTTACCTTCATAGAAAATAAAAAAGGGAAACTGATGTGGTTGTTGAGTAAAACCAAAATGTAAACAACATCTAGCCAAAACTTGCTTTATTTTTCTTCTGTTTTATTATCATTTCTCAGCAACAAGCACTCAATAACTTAATTTTCTACATGTTTAAGCAATAAAGAAACCTGGGATAAGTGAAGCAATTTAGCCAGGCATTGCTCCTTGAAAAAAGAGGTCTGAACATAATATGTAATCTTGATGTGATATAAGCAGGAGTGTAATTGGGTTTTGTTTATCTAATGTGCGTGAGACTATGTGGACAGTACAACAGTTTGTTGTTTGCTGGCAGGTAAATTTCTCCTTCTGTGAGGAGATAGCTCTTATTAAAAAGTAAACAGAGAACTTAATTGAGAGTGAATTGGAGTACTGTGTGCAGTTCTGGAGCCCCCAACACAAGAAGGACATGGAACTGCTGGAGCAAGTCCAGAGGAGAGCCACGAAGATGCTCAGAGGGCTGCAGCAGCTCTGCTATGAGGACAGGCTGAGAGAGTTGGGGCTGTGCAGCCTGGAGAAGAGAAGGCTTCGAGGAGACCTTAGAGTGGCTTTGCAGTATCTGAAGGGAGCCTACAGGAAGGCTGGGGAGGGACTATTGACAAGGTCTAGTAATGTCAGGACAAGGGTAATGGGTCTAAACTGGCAGAGGGGAGATTTAGACTGGATGTTAGGAGGAAGTTCTTTACAGTGTGGGTGTTAAGACACTGGAACAGGTTGCCCAGGGAGGTTGTGGATGCTTCCTCTCTGGAGGTGTTTAAGGCCAGGCTGGATGAGGCCTTGAGCAACCTGCTGTAGTGGGAGGTGTCCCTGCCTATGGCAGGGGGTTGGAGCTGGATGATCCTTGAGGTCCCTTCCAACCTAAACTATTCTATGATTCTATGAATGTTTAATGCATTTTCATAAAAATCAATTGTATTTCCCAAGGGATAAAGGTGAATTAATTCATTTATCTAGATCTTTAAAGCTGGTGCATAGTAAGCATGAGACATTTAGCAAAGGTTAAAGAGTGCTTGTTGAGAAGCCTTCAAGATAGCAACACTGTTTTGATTTGTTTGATTTCTTAACACGGGGAGGATTATTTGTATTAAATTATCACTGTATCATTCTGCAGGACTTCCTCATATTCTAGTCTTATTGCTAGATGTTTGCCACTTATGTAAATTCACAGCACGTACAACATGACCAAAATAGAAAAATATGATGAATATAAGTGAAATTAATTGTTATGACATGAAAGATATAATGAAAAAGTAGATAAAAAGAGGCTGGAATGTCAGGAGTAGTTTAAACAACATCAAGATCCAAAGTACTGTACCACTTTTAGAAGCCTATTGTTAGATTTCCTCTGCCCTAAGGGTTTTAAAGTCTCAACAACAGTAAGAGGAATGAGGGAAAGGAAAAAAGAGAAGAAGTCTGAAAATAGCAGGGCTTTCACACTGGTCCATTATTATTGATTTACTTTGCTATTCCTTTCTTTGATTATTCCATCATATGTTGCTTTCTTTCTTTTTCTTTTTTTTTTCTTCCTACAGCCTTTATTATCTGCTACAATCACAAAACACAGTAAAAAATCATCCAAATAAGCAAAGAAACAAAGAGTACAAAGAAATATGCCTCCTGTTTTGGATTTAAATAGTGTTTAAAGGCATATATTAAATTTAAATGTACTAAGACCAGTATTTTTGACTTCTGTTTTACAAACATAAATTCCCTCTCCAGGACATGCCTGGAGTTTTTTGTTGCTGAAATTACTATTGAAGAATTGTAAGACTGTCACCAGGAGAGGAGAAAGTGCTGTTGAGAGTGAACAGTTGGTGATATATAATAATCTTTTCTCTTCATATTCATTGTTTCTCTTCATATCCAGACTAAATAAAGAGAACACTTCAACATTTCTTTAATTAAAAAAAAAGAAGTTTGATCTTTTTCCTTGGAGGTAAGAATTAGGATATTTATTACCAATGATTAAGCAAGACTTAGTTGTTTAATAGCACTAAGTGTATATATGGCATTTATAAATTCAGTTTGCCCTTTTTGTGACTGGCAAAGGTCAAGCAGAGCTATTGGTTCTGATGGTTTCTGCTGCACATGTAAAACATACACTTCCAAATTTAACTTCCCCACATATATATGTAAAGTCCCAGTTACACTGGCATTTATTTGATGATGAACAATTGCAAACTGCAAAAATGTTAGTTTACAGACTACTGCTTACAGAAAGACTTGCACCTCACCCTTGTCAAGAATTGCCAGAAAGCTTTAGTGTAAGAAGACTGAATTTAATCAGCTACAAATCTGCTCACGAGTGGTGTAGTAGTGGTAGTTCTTTGGTGGAGTCAGTGATCAAGGACAGGGAAACATAACTCAGTTCTCTGTTAACATTGTGAACTAGGGAAATTTTTGCATCCTTTACATTCAGCTTTGTAAATTGAGAATGATGTCATTTAGTCAGGTTTATGATGATTGATCCGAACATAATAGTCAATAAGATAACCAGGGACAGATTGCAAGTTCTTATATGCAGCTGTAGTCAAGACCTGACTTTGAGCATGCAGCTACTGTAACAACATGACACAAGTGAAACTCTGAACCAGTAGGATGTTTATGATGTGTTATAGCTAAGTATAAATACAGGAAATTATATAGTAAATATGATATAGCTTATTCATCTATGCTCACATACCAGCTACCTCATATTTAAAGATGATAGAAAATGCAGTTAAAGGTTGTTAAAGAGCAGATAGTTATAGAAGAGAATAGAATAGAATCAACCAGGTTGGAAGAGACCTCCAAGATCATCCAGTCCAACCTAGCACCCAGCCCTATCCAGTCAACTAGACCATGGCACTAAGTGCCCCATCCAGTCTTTTCTTGAACACCTCCAGGGATGGCAACTCCACCACCTCCCTGGGCATCCCATTCCAATGGCAAATCACTTTCTATGGCAAGAACTTCCTCCTAACATCCAGCCTATACTTCCCCCGGCACAACTTGAGGCTGTGTCCCCTTGTTCTGTTGCTGGTTGTCTGGGAGAAGAGACCAACCCCCACCTGGTTACAACTTGATTATTTATTTTGCCTATCCTTAACTGTCATCTTTTCTATGTATCATATGTGATGCAATCTGGAAGTTAAGACTTAATTCCATAGATTTAGAACATGAATTTTGATCCATTTATACTCATCTAGTTCATTGGAGTGGGCTGCCCAGGGAGGTGGTGGAGTTGCAGAGGGTGCAATTTCTATAAAAACATAATTGATGTGTTGGAAGGAGAAATGTGGTAGCAAGTCTTTCCCAGCATTTTAGTAGCACTATGGTCTTAAAAACTGCTTTAAAAGGGTTTTTTTTCCACCTTGTTTTTTGAAAAGAACCGCATTTTAACCTGCAGCAAACCGTATGGATTTTGGTAGAAAGAGAATAGAATCAGCTAGGTTGGAAAAGACCTCCAAGATCATCCAGTCCAAGGATACAAGACAAGCAGAAAACTTTGTGCAGCCAGACACTATGAACAGATTACTAATCAGATGTTAATATCTAGGACTAGGTTACCTAGGTGTGGCCAGCANGATGTTAGGAGGAAGTTCTTTACAGTGAGGGTGGTAAGACACTGGCACGGGTTGCCCAGGGAGGTTGTGGATGCTTCCTCCCTGGAGGTGTTTAAGGCCAGGCTGGATGAGGCCTTGAGCAAGCTGCTCTAGTGGGAGGTGTCCCTGCCTATGGCAGGGGGTTGGAGCTGGCTGATCCTTGAGGTCCCTTCCAACCTAAACCATTCTATGATTCTATCTCAATGAAGAACCAGAAACGTAATTTCGTAACCCATTATGATTCGTAGTATGGCGATAGTGCTACCCAGGAAGACTAGATGCTTGGAGTACCTGTAATGAACAGTTCATCAACTACATTTCTCCCTCTAAGCTCTCCAGGTTTTTTTTCTTTGCAAGGTCATGCACACAAGGATGATGCAGTGAGCTAGAAGTGGTTTGTATCAAAGGGACTGGAATTGTGTGATGTGCAATTGCACCTAGATTAGTCCAAAAATGGTAATACCTTATGGTCAGGTACCCTTCATGAGATACAGTAGAGTTTCTGATCAACATGGAAGCTTTCCTAAATGGAAAGCTCAGTGACCTACTTGGCTAAATGCAGGCCAGCTGAAACCTAAAGAAAGTAAGAGTGCTCCTCAAATCTGATTTCTTGAAAACTTATTTCCACTAAAATTGTGGGGCGAAACCAAAATTATAAGGGAAGTGCAAAAGGAGAAAGGAGTTTAAATTCCTTTCCTTAAACGAATTCCCCAAATATTATCACATAAATTGTCAAATTGTACATGCCAGCCTCTGTATTCTCTTGTTTTAACATTCTTCAACCATGCTGTGGCCAGCTTTGACTGTTAGAGTCAATGCACATACACCTTCTTTCTACTTGAAGTATATTTCTAGTTAACTAGGAATGTGAGTTTCAATTGCTTTAATTGTTTAATGCAATTGTTGTGCTCGTATAGCTGAGGGAAGGGGGAAAAAAAAATCTGATCTATTCACATGTCTTTCACAGTGATGTTAAGCCAAAAGTGTCAAGTCAAAAGTCAGTGTTAAGTCAAAAGTTAGTGTTAAGTCAAAAATTAAGTCAAAAGTCAGTGATGTTAAGTCAAGAGATGATAAGGAAGTACTTAGTCTCTGCTGTGCTTGCAGAGGTCTGTTAGGATGCATACAACCACTGTGCATAAATTTCCCATTTGTAAGTTTGTGATTGCAATTCCCTGTGTTTCGTGAGTGTGTTGCAACAGAAACTACATTAAAAGGGATAATTAAATGGGGGCAATGAGAGTTGAGCAAGTATCTTAAAAAAAAAAGAAATGGAAACAAAACCAAACAAAAAAGCCCAAACAAACAACAACCAACCAACCAAAACCCCAACACAACTCTTGCTACATGTTAATCAGATGAGGACATGAGGTTAAAAAGCAGGAGGTAAAAAGACAAAACCAGATAGGATGTTTAAAGTGAACAACAGAAGTGCTGACTCAGGAAGGAAGAGGATTCAGAAAACAGTGTCTAGGTTGTGCTAGCCTCTATGGCAGAACTAATTTGCCTGAGTGATACCTGTATAGCAGAAAATCTAACCTGACATTGACCTTGCCAGTGTTGCAGTGACAATATTGTCACAAGGGAAAGAGTTCCTTGAAATAAGGATTTCAGCAGAGTCAAAACACATGGTGTCCTTCAACATAATGTGAATTTCTTCTTTTTCTGCACACATCAGGCATGAGAAACAGAATCTCCATTTTTCACTTGTTTCAGTTTTCTGCCTCTACTATAGGAGTAGAGAATCAATTAACACAGTGTTACATTTTTTCTAAAGTTCTCCTATGACAAGCAGAGCACCTGACAACAATTGTCAGTGGTTTGTAATCTCCTATGCAGCTTCTGCTGTCACAGTTTTTGTATCTCATCTTTTAGGAGACACAAAAATTTACCTTTTCTTATTATTACACTACAATCATGGAAGTATTTTAAAATAGAAGAAGAAAAATGAAAAACAAACAAACAAACAAAGCAACAACAAAACCCACCAACCAAAATCCACCAAAATGCCCCAAACAAACCAACAATAGAAGCATAGAATCACAGAATCAAACAGGTTGGAAGAGACATCCAAGATCATCCAGTCCAACCTAGCACCCAGCCCTATCCAATCAATTAGACCATGGCACTAAGTGCCTCATCCAGGCTTTTCCTGAACACCTCCAGGGACGGTGACTCCACCACCTCCCTGGGCAGCCCATTCCAATGCCAATCACTCTCTCTGTGAAGAACTTCCTCCTAACATCCAGCCTATACTTCCCCTGGCACAACTTGAGACTGTGTCCCCTTGTTCTATTGCTGGTTGCCTGGGAGAAGAGACCAGCCTGGGAGAAGAGACCAACCCCCACCTGGCTAGAGCCTCTCTTCAAGTAGTTGTAGACAGCAATGAGGTCCCCCCTGAGGATACTTCCCAGACTCTTTATGGATTTTCAGCATATACTTGCAGCACCTTGACAGCACTATGAATGCAGTGAGAGTGAAACATCGGCTGCAAAGCTAGGCATTATTGCAGCATGGCTGCTTAAGAAAAGATGAACATTCTTCTCACAAGTGAGGTTCTGCTAGAATAAGATTAAGAAGGTCTGCTCCTCTGCAGTCCCTTTGTTTTTCCTGTTATTTTTGCTTCCTCAGAAGTCTTTTCAAAGTTTCACATTATAAGAAAATGTATTTCCAGCCAAGAGAGTCAGAACATGGCTCCTAGGGTAAACTCTTTTTTGCCATTGCTCATATAGCCATGATCTGAGGAACGAGAACAATAACCAATGACAGCTCAAGAGACACAACCTTGACCTTCAACTGGCATGACATTGCTACTAGACTTTTGATTTGACAAGCTGATCACTATATAGCATTGAAACATGCAAACAGATAAATGCCTTTGTTGACTCTTTTCACACAGTCGTTCTTCTGACTTTAGAATGGTGTCTGTCGTAGTTTTTTTTGTGTAAGAGTGCAACAGACTGAGATTATTTCACTTTTCTCTTTTTCTAAGGAGGAAAGGCAGGAAAATAATAATGCTCTTGCTGAATTCGAGAAGAAAATACAGAGAGGTTGCATTTAAAAATGTGCAGGAAAAGATACAGCACACCTGAATTCTTAACACCTAATGCAAATACAGGATACATGAGAACTCCCCCCAAACCTTCCCCCCAAGCAAACAAAAGAAACAACCCATGTAAACCCAAAAGCCCCAGTGCTCATTTTCTCCCATCCCCTATTGTCTCCCATTAGGCCCCAAAGAGGCTGAAATTCACTACAGCAGCCTGCAGACTTGAAGGCCGTGGCCTATCACCGGGTTCTCCTACCTAGTTATGTGCTAGTTTGAAGCTAGCTAGAATGTTTTGGTGAGCAGAACTAGATTACAGGCTGTGAAAGGAAAACAATGGGGACGTCTACTTCCCTCATAGGCTTGCTCAGAGGTATAAGAACAAGAATCAAAACATAGATAAGGCACAACTACTACTGCTGGGGAGCTCCAAGCTGCATCTCTCTCTCTAACCTGACCCTTCGTTTCCTTGGCTAATCCACTTTGCTTCCTAACCCCCTGGCCGAACCTCCATTCTTCCTTGGGACTGGGGTAAGGTTGAGAGGGAGAGGGAGAAGGTGAAGGGGCAGTTGGGAGCCCCTCCTGGGGACTCAGGTTTCTGGGAGGGCTGTTGTGTTTCTGTATTCCCTTTTACCTTGTCTACTTCTGTCTATAACTGTATATACTGTAAATATCTGCCTGTATATTGAGCTAAGCTGTAACTAATAAGCTTCATTCAATTTCCAGAGACAGCTGAGTCTAGTCTGGGTGATTTCCAAAGTGGAGGGGGGCAGGGAACACCCAAACCATCACACATTGCCAGATAAAGACCCTTGTGAAGAGCTGGAAAGGCAGGGAGAAAAGAGAGCAAATTGACTTTGCTGCTTACTTTCAAAGTGTTTGCAGGATCTATGGAGTTGAATAAGCTAGTTACAATATCTGAAGGTGACTGGTTTGTCCCCTGGCATGAATCTTGGTCACTGTAGTTTCTTGATGGAGTCTGGGATAAGCTGGAATCCCTCAAACCACAACAGAATACAAAACTGGTAGTCATAGAATCATAGAATCATAGAATGGTTTAGGTTGGAAGGGACGCTGCAGTGCTAAACAACACGTTCAGGCTAATAAGTAGAGAAATCACATTGCAAGTCCTTAACCAGTATTCCTTTTAGACATGAAGTTTGTCCCTGTCACATAGTCCTATGCTTGGCCTTAAACTCCTTAAAAGCTGGTTAGTTGGGGTTACCTACTGCTTCATATTTAAAGATTTGTTTGCAGTGGAATGAAAGGTTGGACTGGATGATCTTGGAGGTCTCTTCCAATGTGGTTGATTCTATGATTCTATGACAACACAGCATGAGATACAAACTGACTTTGTGTGGGAAGCTTTCTCTGTCAACAGCTTGGGTTAAAAATTCAGGCTTGATCAGCGACGGGGTACACTGATCCTTACTTTCAGGTTTAAGACAGTTGATTTGATGCAGTTTTAGCTACTAAATTATCTATGTCATGTGCCTATTTAAGCTTGTTTCCTCGGCAAAGATTCCTCTGGCCTAATTTTAGACTTGAAAATGATTAAGAATTCCAAGAGGTGACTTCTATCCTCCTAAGACAGGTATTTAAAATAGAACACGAGTCCCCCTTCAAACATTATTATCTTTCTTATTTGACTATAAGTGGACATTGGATGACTTAGTGACACTTTCACTAGCTTTTAGATTTCTGAAACTAGGTAAGATGAATAGCATGTCCAGCATAAAAAGAAATAAATGCATTTCACAATGAATGCCTACCAAGTATTTTTCTTGTTCATGAAACCAAAGACCTGCTGTTTGAGGAAAGGCTGAGAGAACTGTGTTTGTTCAGACCTGAGGCCACAAACCGGTACTTAAAGGGTGGCTACCAAGACAATGGAGAGCCTTTTTAGAAGAAGTCACAAGGAAGAAACAAGATGTAATGGGTACTCCTGGCAAGATTCTGATTGCAATCTAAAAGAATTCTTTTTTTCACAATGAGAGAAGTTAGAGTAATCTCTCAAGAGAATCATAGAATCATAGAATGGTTTAGATTGGAAGAGACCTCAAGAATCATCCAGCTCCAACCCCCTGCCATAGGCAGGGACACCTCCCACTAGAGCAGGCTGCTCAAGGCCTCATCCAGCCTGGCCTTAAATGCCTCCAGGGAGGAAGCATCCACAACCTCCCTGGGCAACCTGTGCCAGTGTCTTACCACCCTCACTGTAAAGAGCTTTCTCCTAACATCCAGTCTAAATCTCCCCTCTGCCAGTTTAAACCCATTCCCCCTCGTCCTGACATTCCCAGACCTTGTCAATAGTCCCTCCTCAGCCTTCCTGTAGGCTCCCTTCAGATACTGGAAAGCCACTCTAAGGTCTCCTCGAAGCCTTCTCTTCTCCAGGCTGCAGAGCCCCAACTCTCTCAGCCTGTCCTCATAGCAGAGCTGCTGCAGCCCTCTGATCATCTTCGTGGCTCTCCTCTGGACCCGCTCCAGCAGTTCCATGTCCTTCTTGTGTTGGGGGCTCCAGAACTGCACACAGTACTGCAGGTGGGGTCTGAGGAGAGCAGAGTAAAGGGGGAGAATCCCCTCCCTTGCCCGGCTGGCCACACTTGCTCTTGATGCAGCCCAGCACACCATTGGCTGTCTGGGCTGCATGTGATGATTTCATAGAATGTTTTCTTTATGTTTATGAAGTTGGAAACTTTATTAAGTCTACATCTGGGCCAGCAATATAAATATGTGTATTTCCTTCTTTTAATAACATAGATTTGTTGTTCAGATTATTCTTCTGTTTCTTTTGATGGACTGCAGGACACGAAATGTAGGAGTTCTCCTATATTGCTTCAGTATCCACCACATTCCTATGAGCCTGTCGGTCTTCTCCTGTATGTATTAAACTCCTCGCTTCTTTTACCATTGTCCAGAGCAAATTCTTGCTTATTATATTTTTTTCTCAAGTCTTTTCCACAGAATTAATAGAATGTTTGAGTTGGAAGGGACTTTAGAGATCATCTAGTTCCACCCCCCAAAGTTTGAATCACATATTAGCTAAGTAAACTCATTTCAGAGCAATTCTGAAACTTAGAGACAGAAGTTAATGTGGTTTTTCTTCAGTTATTGATAATTTTATTTTAAATTGTGCCATTCACCTGTGTTTTTTTTCTACTGATGTTGGTTGTAATGAGCAAGAGAATTGTAATTACTACAGCTACTCATCTGGGCTGATATGACAGACTATAAATGTGTGAAATATCACTTGTTAAAAAGCAGCAGCAAATTCTAAAATCAGGCTTCCACTGTTACTCCTTCTACAGCCTTTGCCTCCAAATATGATTTTCAAGTACTTTTCTATTTGTTTATAATGATTCGCTGATAAAATTTCCTGCTAGAATAAAATTTCAGATGCCAGGAGCACTTTCTATCTGAATCATGGAATCATAGAATCAACCAGGTTGGAAGAGACCTCCAAGATCATCCAGTCCAACCTAGCACCCAGCCCGAGCCAGTCAACTAGACCATAGTATCATAGTATCATCAGGGTTGGAAGAGACCTCACAGATCATCAAGTCCAACCCTTCACCACAGAGCTCAAGGCTAGACCATGGCACCAAGTGCCACGTCCAATCCTGCCTTGAACAGCCCCAGGGACAGCGACTCCACCACCTCCCTGGGCAGCCCATTCCAGTAGCCAATGACTCTCTCAGGGAAGAACTTTCTCCTCACCTCGAGCCTAAACTTCCCCTGGTGCAGCCTGAGGCTGTGTCCTCTCGTTCTGGTGCTGGCCACCTGAGAGAAGAGAGCAACCTCCTCCTGGCTACAACCACCCCTCAGGTAGTTGTAGACAGCAATAAGGTCACCCCTGAGCCTCCTCTTCTCCAGGCTAAACAATCCCAGCTCCCTCAGCCTCTCCTCGTAGGGCTGTGCTCGAGGCCTCTCACCAGCCTCGTTGCCCTTCTCTGGACACGCTCAAGCATCTCAATGTCCCTTCTAAACTGGGGGGCCCAGAACTGAACACAGTACTCAAGGTGTGGTCTAACCAGTGCAGAGTACAGGGGCAGAATGACCTCCCTGCTCCTGCTGGCCACACCATTCCTGATGCAGGCCAGGATGCCACTGGCTCTCTTGGCCACCTGGGCACACTGCTGGCTCATGTTCAGGCGGGTATCAATCAGCACCCCCAGATCCCTCTCTGTCTGGCTGCTCTCCAGCCACTCCGACCCCAGCCTGTATCTCTGCATGGGGTTGTTGTGGCCAAAGTGCAGCCCCCGGCACTTGGAGCCATTGAACGCCATCCCCTTGGACTCTGCCCATCTGTCCAGGCGGTCAAGGTCCCGCTGCAGATCCCTTCTGCCCTCCAACCCAGCCACATCAGCCCCCAGCTGCCTCAGCCAGGCTTTTCTTGAACACCCCCAGGGATGGGGACTCCACCACCTCCCTGGGCAGCCCATTCTAATGCCAATCACTCTCTCTGGCAAGAACTTCCTCCTAACATCCAGCCTATACTTTCCCTGGCACAACTTGAGACTGTGTCCCTTGTTCTATTGCTGGTTGCCTGGGAGAAGAGACCAACCCCCACCTGTCTACAGCCTCCCTTTAGGTTGCATCTGCATCTACAAGCTGCTCCAAATAAATTTTGTTTCTGTCCATGTCCAGTTCTGTACTTTGCAGTCTAAATCCACATCTAGTGCTATATCCAGCAGGGATGGCAGGCATAGGAAGAGTTTGATCCCCCATCTGTGATTCTTTCCTCATCTGCTTAGCCTTGTGTTTTGCTAAAACTCAGTATTCACACAGAAGGGCTGTTAACTATCTGCTTCATATTAGCAATTTTGATTTGCTTTGTCCTTTTGTTTTCTCAAAGTTCCATTCTAATTTTTCTTTTGCAATATCTCTGAAATATCTTTTCCTTCTGAGGATTATGACAAACACTACCCCAACGTGGGTATTGAAAATGACCCAGTATATCAGTTTGGAATGCTTCCAGTCGTAGGAAAAGAAAATCTTACTCTTCTATTCTCTCTATATCTTTCAGAATGTTATCTGTCAGAAAAGAGCCCTTTGATCCACCAGTTAGAACTGTGTTTTTGTTCTGCTGCCTTAGTTTGCAGATAATTTTATCATTTGTTCTATTATTTCTGATTTTTCCCTCCTAGAATACCACAGATGGTAGTTATCTATAAAAATACCTAGTTAACTGCTCTGTGTCAGAGGTGCATATTTATAAGATGTCAGCTTTAATGGAAATGAAGCTTCATTTTGAAGCCTCATTTTTTTTTTTCAATAAAGGATTTACATATTGGCAACATAAAGGAACTTTTTAGAGACCTGATGCAAAAATCCCTAAAACCAACCCAAACCAAAACCCCAAAACCTGAGCTTTTTAAAGAGAGTTGTTCAATGAATCACAGAATGGTTTGAGTTGGAAGGAAATTTTAAAGATCATCTAACTCACTTCCCCTGCCATAGAGAGGAACTAAGAGTTGAGCACATAAATGTCCACAAGACCAGAAGGGATGCATCCAAAGCTGATGTAATTCTGAATGCTTTTCAGACATTACAATCTCTTAAAGGCCAATGTGGTCAAGGTAAGTTTATGCTGATTCAAAAAAGGGTTGTGGTGGCTTAAGCTGTTATCATCACAAGAGAAATAGATATGGCTCAGGGAAATTAATGTAATTTATGCCAATTAATCAGAGTAGGATAATGAGAAATAAAAACAAATCTAGAAACTCCTTTTCTCACTTATTCCCAAGATCAGCTTCACTCGAGACTTCAACCTTCTCTTCTGAGCAGCACAGGGGAGGTGGTGGAGTTGCCATCCCTGGAGGTGTTCAGGAAAAGGCTGGATGAGGCACTTAGTGCCATGGTCTAGTTGATTGGATAGGGCTGGGTGATAAGTTGGCCTGGATGATCTTGGAGGTCTCTTCCAACCTAGTTGATTCTATGATTCTATGATTAAGAATAGGGTTTATGGTCAGTCCATAGTTCTTTGTCTCTGTTGCTCCTTCCTCATCATGCTTTTACCCTGTTCCACTGTGAGGTCTTTTACACAGGATATAGTTCTTCATAAATTAGTCAAACATCAGGTACAGTCCTCCAGAAACCAACTGATCCAGTGTGGGTCTCTCACAAGGCTGCAGGTCCTGCAACACCCCTGGGGTAAACAGTTAAACGTATACTGAATCCTCCTCCAGGTGAAAGCAAACTGAGGTTTGCATTCCTCCACTATTGGAATAGAGAAAGCATTAGCAACATCTATGGTTGCATACCATATGGCTCCTTGGATTCCAGCTCATACTGGAGGTTTAGCACATCTGGCACAGTGGAACTCATGGGCAGAGTGATTTCATTTAGGCTGTGAGAATCAACTGTCAATCACCATTCTCCACTTGCCTTTTGTACAGGCCATATTGGGCTGTTGAAAGGTATTTTTTTTAATGATATCTTGGTGCTCCAGATGATGAATCAAATCATGCATGGGCACTAAAGAGTCACGGTTTGTTCTATATTGCCTATGATGTGCAGTTTGAGTGGCAATTGGCAACTTCACATCCTCTATGTTATGCTGTCTGACAACTGCAGACTCATCTGGGAGCTCAGGCCTGACAGAAAACTTCAGTCTGTCTCCAACAGCTTCTACAGTTAGACCAATGGGCCAAGGCTAATTGTATGAGCCGAGTGCCAGGTCCTCCGCCTAGGTCTCAACAACCTTGTGGCAAGCCACAGACTTGGGGATGTGTGCTTGGAAAGCTGCAACTCTGACAGGGATCTGGGAGTTCTGGTTGACAGTCAATTAAATATGAGTCAGCAGTGTGCTGAAGTGGCCAAGAAGGCCACTAGAACTCTAGCTTATATAAGAAACACAGTGGCCAGAAAGAACAGGGGAGTGATTGTCCCCTTGCACTTGGCACTGGTGAGGTTGTACCTGAGGATTGTGTCCAAATCTGGGCTGCTCACTACAAGAAGGACAATGAGGTGCTAGAACATGTCCAGGGAAGGGTAATGAAGCTCATGAAGACCCTGGAACACATGACATACAAAGAACACCTGAGAGAACTGGGGTTGTTCAGTCTTGTGGAGACTGAAGGGAGACCTTATTATTGGTCTCTACAACTGCCTGAAGGGACATTAGAGCAAGGAAGGGACCAGCTTCTTCTGCTTGATGGCAAGCAACAGGACTGGAGGAAATAATTTCCAGATGTGCCAGAGCAGGGTTAGGCTGGATGCCAAGAAATATTTCAACACAGAAAGAGCTATCAAACGTTGGAAAGGTCTGCCCAGAGCAGAGGTGGAGTCAGCATCCCTAGAGATGTTTAATCAGTGTGTGGACCTAGTGATTAGGCACATGGTTTACTGTTGATTTTAATCTGTTGGGTCAAGAGTTGGCCTGGATGATCTTTGAGATCTTTTCCAACTTGATATACTCTATGTGATTCTGTGTGACAACATCAGTGTGTGGACCTAGTGATTAGGGACATGGTTTACTGTTGATTTTAATCTGTTGGGTCAAGAGTTGGCCTGGATGATCTTTGAAACCTTTTCCAACTTGATATATTCTATGTGATTCTGTGTGACAATATCAAATTAGCAGGCAATACAGGAAGGCAAAGCTGTTATTGCTGAATAGGCTAGAGAACTCTAATGAGAAGAACTTCATTAAAACTAATAATGGCAGACACAAAGTCATGCATTTGGGATGGAATAGCTCTATGCAATGGTGCAGAAACTGGGTGCCATCTTTTCAGTGTGAGGACAAATGAAACGTCTCTGAAAATTCACTGTCTTTTTTTCAAAGATTGATGAAGTTTCAGAGATATTGTTAGGAAATGAAAAAATACAAATGCAATGGAGAAATATAAGCATTAATACATTAATTAATTATTAATTATTCACTAGAAGAAGGTAAAATATGGGAAGCTACCCTCTTTTTAATTTTTTTTTTATCACATGAGCTAAAATAGTGAAGCATTTAGGTTGAAGTGAGCTTGTGGATGCTTCCTCCCTGGAGGCATTTAAAGCCAGGCTGGATGAGGCCTTGAGCAGCCTGCTCTAGTGGGAGGTGTCCCTGCCTATGGCAGGGGGTTGGAGCTGGATGATCCTTGAGGTCCCTTCCAACCTAAACCATTCTATGATTCTATGATTTAATTAGCTCAATTAGAGGAAGAAAAGTAGTATTATTTTTTTATTGTTTCTAAGTAGTAAGAAGCCATCCTAAATTATCTCTTGTATAAAAAGACATTACATTAGCTGCCCAATTAGTCATAGAACAAATATCTAAAAAGAAAAAAACATCATCATGAATTTGGCCAGGAATAATGATATTTAGCACCGCATTTGTTACATGCCTACCGATATTGCTTTATTCTTTCCCTTGAGTTTCATCACTGATTAAAAAAGGAGGGAGTAGGCAAGTTTCTTTATTGATTACACTGTCTCTGACTCTGCATGCAGATTTTTTTCCCCCAGTTTATAATACCAACAATTACCTCATTAAAAGCATTTCCTGAGGATTAGTGTAATTGAATGGCTAGCCTTGATAAGCCTCTTCAACTAAGATTTTGTTTGCCAACTCATCTCCAAGAAATGCCATAACCTTATTTTTTTTTTCCTGTTGTTGCTGTTATTTTAATATTTAGGCTCATCTTTGAAAATTCACTATATTTTTTTTTTTAAAGACTGATGAAGTTTCAGAGATGTTGTTAGGAAATGAAAAAAAAAATACCAATGCCATGAAGAAATCTAAGTATTAATATATTAATTATTAATTATTCACCAAAAGAAGGAAAAATATGGGAAGCTAGCCTCCTTTTTAATTTTTATTTATCACATGAGGTAAAATAGTGAGGCATTTAATTAGTTCAATTAAATGAAGAAAAGTAGTTGGGGTTTTTGTTTTGTTTTGTTTGTTAATCAAAAGTTAGCTTGACCACAACTACCAGCACCTTCATATGAGCAGCAGGCTCACAAACTCAGGAGGCAAAAATGTGACCTTTGTTTCCTAATTGCTCACAAAAAAAAGTTGTTTCCAAGGCAATAGGTATAATTATACTATAAGGAATTGGTAACATTCTATGTTATAGATTGTTATATTATGTTATATAATTATAGAATCATTCTATGATTGTGATGGTTTGGGTGTTCCCCACCCCCCACACTTTAGAAATCACCCAGACTAGACTCAGCCAGCTCTGGAAATAGGAATGAAGTTTATATTTACAGCTAGCACAATATACAAGCAGATATTTACAGTATATACAGTTATAGACAGAAATAGACAAGGTAAAAAGGTAATACAGAAACACAACAGCCCTCCCAGAAACCTGAGTCCCCAGGAGGGGCTCTCAACCACCCCTCACCTTCCCCCTACCCCTCTCAACCTTACCCCAGTCCCAAGAAAGAATGGAGGTTCAGCCAAGGGGATTAAGAAGCAAAGGTGAATCAGCAAANGACTCCACCACCTCCCTGGGCAGCCCATTCCAATGGCAAATCTCTCTCTTTGTGAAGAACTTCCTGCTAACATCCAGCCTATACTTCCCCCTGGCACAACTTGAAATTGTGTTCCCTTGTTCTCTGCTTGCCTGGGAGAAGAGACCAACCCCCTCCTGGCTACAACTTCCTTTCAGGTAGTTATGCACATACACAAGAAGGGTCGAAAGGAGGAACTAGAAAACTACAGACCTGTCAGCCTGACCTCGGTGCCAGGCAAGATGATGGAACAGGTCATCTAGAGTGCCATCGCAAAGCACCTACATGATGGCAAGGGATCAGGCCCAGCCAGCAGGGGTTTAGGAAGGGCAGGTCCTGTCTCACCAACCTGATCTCCTTTTATGATCAGGTTACCCGCCTGGTGAATGTGGGGAAGGCTGTGGAAGACTTGTAAGGATGATGTTGCAGAGGAACGTGTCCTGCTAGGTCTATATCTGAAACATAAAAGTAATTACTCTGTAAGAATTGTCTTACATTATTTTACAGGAACTCTGTATTACATTTACAGGTTAGTATTCATAATTTCAGGGAAAAACAAATCTCCAGCCTCAGATTTAGGTTATTTGCTTTTAACAGATGGCGTCTTTGGGCCATTTTCTTTATGTTTGTGATCTCTGATCATATTTATTTATTTATTTGTGATCTCTGATGACATATAAAATAACAGAAACAATGCACATGCATACATTCTATAACGAATAACATGCATACATTCTATAATGAATGCCAACTTGTAATTATGCTATTTTATCTGTGATTGAAATAGCATCATATTTTTCCCACAAATATAGAATCATAGAATGGTTTAGGTTGGAAGGGACCTCAAGAATCATCCAGCTCCAACCCCCTGCCATAGGCAGGGACACCTCCCACTAGAGCAGGCTGCTCAAGGCCTCATCCAGCCTGGCCTTAAATGCCTCCAGGGAGGAAGCATCCACAACCTCCCTGGGCAACCTGTGCCAGTGTCTTACCACCCTCACTGTAAAGAACTTCCTCCTAACATCCAGTCTAAATCTCCTCTCTTCCAGTTTAAACCCATTCCCCCTCGTCCTGACATTACCAGACCGTGTAAATAGTCCCTCCCCAGCTTTCCTGTAGGCTCCCTTCAGATACTGGAAAGCCAATATATATTATATATATTTCTATTGGACAAGAAGCACAGAAACACTTATTCTATTTCATTCCAGGTGCAGATAACAAAAAAATATGATTATCTACTTATCTTAAAAAAAAAAAAAACCAACAACAACCAGCTGAAATATTTACCTTTCCCAAGCAAAAAGAGATTGTATATAACAGGTTCTTTCTGGATAAACATTAAGTACCAATTCTTTTCGCAGCTATTGTTTGAATATTAGCTGCAAGCAGTGTGTAAAGAGGAAATTGGAAGAAGAAATGAGAAAACAAAACAAAACAAAACAAAATATGGGAAGGAAATAAAGATTGTTCACTGCTTGTTCTATTTGTTACCTAGCTAAATGCACTGCTGGAATAGGAAATACTGACTTATAGGCTCAATTCTTGAAGGATGCAACAGCTCCCACTCAGATCACATACCGTGCTTTTCCTTTCCATGGAAACCAGGGCAGGGTAAAAGAGATTGTCAGTTGCCTAGATTTAATTCAATATATTGTCAAGACTCAGAGAGCCATGACAGCAACACAGAAAAGCCTAAGCATGTCCTTCCAGCAAGCAGCTGGAACTGAGCATGGGAAAGAAACTGGAAATGATAAAAGGGAGAGACATGAAAATTTGAGAAGAATTAAAAACAAAATATATAATTTTTTTAAGTGTTTGAAAGAGAATAGAATAGAATAGAATAGAATAGAATCAATCAGGTTGGAAGAGGCCTCAAAGTTCATCCAGTCCAATCTATCACACAGCCCTGTCCAGTCAACTAGACCATGGCACTAAGTGCCTCATCCAGGCTTTTCCTGAACACCCCCAGGGACAGTGACTCCACCACCTCCCTGGGCAGCCCATTCCAATGCCAATCACTCTCTCTGGCAAGAACTTCCTCCTAACATCCAGCCTATACCTCCCCCAGCACAACTTGAGGCTGTGTTCCCTTGTTCTGTTGCTGGTTGCCTGGAAGAAGAGACCAACCCCCCACCAAAGGGGGGGTTCAGAAGAAAGGTTCAGAAAATCAGTCTCTCATTGGTTTAAATCTTCCAGCACTATAAAAGTCTCCTAGGTGTACTCGTGTTTGTTTGTTTGTTTTAGTTACTAGCTTACTTTGAACTTAAATATATTGACTAAGCAGCGGTGTTTGGTAGTTTAAAAATCCCATATGTGAAGTCATGTCAGAGATCTTCTCAGGATAATTAGTCAGTTGTAAAAGCTGCCAAATAAATTGTTAAAAAGTGCTGCTTGACACCAGGTAGCTCATGCCTGAGGAATTCACTGCTGTGTTTGTTTCTGTGGCTTTCTTCTTTAAAAGACAAGGTGGAACAGTGAAAAGTATAAGATAAATGTTGGCACGTGTACGAGGAAAGTCACGTAAAGAACTACCTTGTTGTTTCTAGTTCTTCACTAGAACAGTGTTCACCTCTTTGTTCTGTTCTTTTTTTTTTCTTCTAGATCTTCCTAGGAACAGCTGCAGCCTGAAGTGAAAGGACATCACAGGTGCCCCTTCCTGCTGTGTTGGTCAGAGTGAGAAGACACCAAAACTCCATCGCATCACTTGACAGGTGAAAAACATACAAGCAGAGCTCTCCACAAGACAGGTACCTTCTCTCTTGCTGGTTTGGTTTTGGTTTGGTTTGGTTTTTGTTTGGTTTGGTTTGGTTGAGTTGTTTTGTTTTAATTGAGATTTGCTCTTAATATAGAATAGAATGAACTAGGTTGGAAGGGACCTCCAAGATCATCCAGTGCAACCTAGCACCCAGCCCTATCCAGTCATCTAGACCATGGCACTAAGTGCCTCATCCAGGCTTTTCTTGAACACCTCCAGGGATGGTGACTCCACCACCTCCCTGGGCAGCCCATTCCAATGGCAAATCACTTTCTCTGCCAAGAACTTCCTCCTAACATCCAGCCTATACTTCCCCTGGCACAACTTGAGACTGTGTCCCCTTGTCCTGTTGCTGGTTGCCTGGGAGAAGAGAGCAACCCCCCACCTGGCTACAACCTCCCTTCAGGTAGTTGTAGACAGCAATGAGGTCACCCCTGAGCCTCCTCTTCTCCAGGCTAAACAACCCCAGCTCCCTCAGCCTCTCCTCATGGGGTTTGTGTTCCAGGCCCCTCACCAGCCTTGTTGCCCTTCTCTGGACACGTTCCAGCACCTCAACATCTCTCTTGAATTGATGAGCCCAGAACTGGACACAGTAACTGGACACAGTAACACATACAACTTTTGCCATGTGACATTTGGGTACCAGAGCTAAGAAAGATAATGGGGAGTTGGATGAAAGAGAAACAATACTCCATTATCCTCTCTAGGAAAACCTGCAGCTGAATTCTTAGTCTAGTTGCATTAATGTTATGTTTCTACTTGTATTACAAGGTTATGTTGTCTTTGAGGTCCTGTACCTTTCATTTTATTTTATTAATTGTTCACTGGAAGAAATATTGAAGCACATAGCTCTCTTTTATCCCTTTGCAATTGAAGTATATTCCTGGTAATAAGGCAAAAGCACTTACATAAATGCTAGCATAAGACACGGTTTTGCACAGAAATATATTTTTCATGAGGCAACAGCAGACAATGTAGGGAGGGGTATTCTGGTACATAAAATTCCCTAAGATATAAATCATACAGAAAAAACCCTGAATTTATTTGGCTAAATGCACACTTTGAAAGTGCGAATGCTTGCACCTGAGTTAATCACTTCAGTGTCCCTAGTAGTCAAAGGAGAAAAAGAGGCACTTCTAGGTCGCAATTCCTCTTATCCTAAAATAGGCATCTGAAGTAGGTCAGCTGAACTGTACCCTGAGAGTGTCTATTATTCTCTACTAACTATAAAGGGAGCTCTAGTTGATTAATTCAGATTCAATGTAGATGTTTGAGGAAGATGAGATGAATCCCATTCAGGGAATCCAAAATGACTATTAAGAGACCAACAACAAAAAATGAGAATTCTTGTTTTCCAGATCTGTAGAATCTAAGCTAATTACATACATTTAGGCACTGACTTTTGATTCCTAAGTCACTTAGGCATTTTTGGAGTATTTTATCTTATTTCATACTGTATTTCCTTTAGCTCAGAAAAGCTGCTACCAACTTTTCATCATTAAATTTTTAGTCTTATGTTCCATGACTCATATGCACTTTTAGGAAGGATAGAAACCTTCCCCAACCTTAACAAACTTCTATGAACAAAAACTTAACAAACCAAAGCAATTCACCTTTTCAGCTAGTAAAAAAGTGCTGTAGTACCAATAGCTTGGGAAATACAGCATTAAAGACAGGTCTGCCATTAGACTTACCTGTAAAACTCGATTTCAGCAAGAGAGCTATGAACATTTTATCAGATGAACATCTCTGCTTTACATCGAGCTGAAATGCCATGGATGTTCTCTTCCAGATTTATATGGAGAAATAATGGAAGCCAAGCATATCTCTCCTCCATAAATGCAACTCTATTTCAATACTGGCTTTTAACAAATGGCTGATTCAGGTGGGAAAACAAAACAGTTAGAGAAAGCCAAGAGCATCCTGATCTATATCAAGAATAGTATGACCAGCAGGAGTAGAGAAGTAATTGTGTCCCTGTACTTGGCACTGATGAAGTCACAACTCAAACATCATTTCCAGTTTTGGGCCTCTCACTACAAGAAGGACATTGAGGTGCTGGAGAATAGAATAGAATAGAATCTACCAGGTTGGAAAAGACCTCCAAGATCATCCAGTCCAACCTAGCACCCAGCCCTAGCCAGTCAACCAGACCATGGCACTAAGTGCCCCATCCAGGCTTTTCTTGAACACCCCCAGGGATGGTGACTCCACCACCTCCCTGGGCAGCCCATTCCAATGCCAATCACTCTCTCTGGCAAGAACTTCCTCCTAACATCCAGCCTATACTTCCCCCGGCACAACTTGAGGCTGTGTCCCCTTGTTCTATTGCTGGTTGTCTGGGAGAAGAGACCAACCCCCACCTGGCTACAGCCTCCCTTCGGATAGTTGTAGACAGCAATGAGGTCCCCCCTGAGCCTCCTCTTCTCCAGGCTAAACAATCCCAGCTCCTTCAGCCTCTCCTCATGGGGTTTGTGTTCCAGGCTCTTCATCAGCCTTGTTGCCCTTCTCTGGACACATTCCAGGATTGAACCAGATCTTCTTCAGTGATGTTCAATGAGAGGACAAGAGGCAATGCCACCACACCGAAATACAGGAGGTTCCATCTGGACATTAAAAAACACTTTTTCATTGTGAAAAATTTAGATCAAGGTTACAAAGCACTGGCACAGCTTGTCTGAGGACATTGTGGAGTCTCCCTTCTTGAATACATTCAAAGGCTATCTGGGCAGAGTACTGGACAGACTGCTTTAAATGGCCTTGCTTGACCATATTACCTCCAGAGGTCCCTTCCATCATCAGGCATTCCACAATTCTGTGATATTAGATCCAAAAGGATGTAACGCTGTGCTGATTCAATATGATGTGACCCAGAATTTCTCTGTAAAGCTAGCTTATTTTCATAGCCTCAGTAATACAGCTAATACAGCTGCGTGGTCTCTGATTCCATAAATTATTTGCTAGGAGCTATCTTGAGCATGTCAGCACCACAAAATGCTTTGAAAACAAACAAGCAAGCTAACAACAAAACCCAACCAAAAAAAAACAACCAAAAAAACCCTAAAAAACTACTTAAAAGACTGATCATCAAGACCACAAATTTACATCTAATTATTTAAATGTGATACAACACATCCATAGTGAAAATGGGAGAATAAAATTGGATACTGTTAGCTAGACAGCAGATTGTTACTTTTAGGTGTTATTAAAAGAAGCAAGGAAGCAGTTGGCAGACTTAGTGGCTCGTCTGTCTGCATGTCTGTTTCTCCTTCTCTCCTTCTGTTTAGCTGAAGTGTCTGTAGAGTCTAGCATAGCAGTCACTGGAGACTGTGCCTTTTGTCTAACCAAAATATTTTTACATTATAATTCACATCTACATTCCCATTTTGACTTAGTCTCAAGTGTCCATCTTATTTCTGTGCTAGAAACAGTAGATCAAAGTATAATCCAAACAGTATAATAGAATTTGAGAAACTGTGATTCTTTAAGAACAGGAGAGGGTTCACAGACTTCTGAGGGTTGGTTTGTTCTTCCCTCCTTCCTTCCTTCCTTCCTTCCTTCCTTCCTTCCTTCCTTCCTTCCTTCCCTCCCTCCTTCCTTCCCTCCTTCCTTCCTTCCTTCCTTCCTTCCTTCCTTCCTTCCTTCC
>WAAF01004126.1:0-58102 GCA_013400475.1 Tricholaema leucomelas | reverse complement strand
GTCATCCCACCACGGTTCTGTGATGGTGACATGGTGGTTGATTCCCCATCCCTGGAGGTGTTTCAAAGAGGCAGAGCTGTGGTGCTGAGGTTAGCCCTAGCCTTGGCAATTAGAATGGTTGGTCTGGATCATCCAAAAGGGCTTTTCAAGGCAAAATGATTCTCTGATCTTACCTAAATGCCTAATTTCATGCTTAGAGAGCAAAAAAGAATAAAAGAGGTTCCTGGGGACTGACAAGGAAAACGCCAAGGACCAAGATTAAAAAAAAACAGCAAAGAGAAAGGGAGTAGCAAAGAAAATGGGTGAGGGCAGAAGACAGGAGAGAGAAAATTATATCCTCTGCCTTGGAATGCCGTCTTCCCACACAGCAGCTCCCTGCTCAGGGCAAATGGGAACACTCCTCTGTTGGCAAACAAGGGAAGAGAGGAAACAAGGAAAATGTCATCTTGGCCATAACTGAGCAGGCGTTTCCCCACCCCACCACCAACTTCCCGACGGCCCACACTCCAATCCATGCTGAGCAGGGCTCTCTGCAATGCACAGGACAACTCCCATCAGGGTTTTACAGAGCAGCACCTCTGCCTCCCCACCACAGAGCAATGTGCTGCCAGACCCTGGAGCAAGCAGAGATGGAGCAGTGGGAGCCTCCTCAGTCCAGGACTCACTGATACAATTTACTGATCACACGTACAGAGCAAGCAAAAAGCTTCAGAGTGCATCTTCCCCAGCAGCTTGTGCTGCATGAGCAGGGCCTGGGCAGTCCAGGTGCTCTGCTGGCTCTGCTGTGGCCTCCTCTCCACCCCAGCCTTCAGGAGCTGCCAAGGGTGGGCAACAGTGCTGAGCCTTGGAGGGGAGGGGGAGACCTCAGCATTGTCACACAGTGAAGCCACCACAGTGCAGTGATCTTTGTCACCATGCTGTCTGCTACCCCCACAGTAATTCCACTGCTGTTTTTGCTGGGGGTTTGCTGTTCCTTTTCTCTGCTGAAAGCCAGCAGAAGACAAAATGCCTCACTGATATTTCAGGGAGCCTCACTTGCATTTGCTGTCTCTAGCAGGCAGAGCTCTCTTGCAAAACCTGAAGTGTGTGTGGGGAGCTGAGGGCAGCTAAATGTGCTGCAGCAAAACAGCAAGAGCTTGAGCGCAGGGCGTGTGGAACCTTTGCAGGCTGAACCACCATGGGCAGCTGTGCCCAGGAGAGTCAAACCACCCCATGTACGCACCGCTCCTGCTTGCTTTCTTGTGTGCACTGACCATAGGATGTGGCCAATCCATGCATGGCACAGCTGCACTGTTGGCTGCCTCCTATGATTACTGCAAGCCAAGTCTTGGAGAGTACAAAATGGTAGGAAATGGGGAGACGAAGAAAGAGTCAGACATGATTCTGAGACCACAAGCAAGTTGGATGGAGAAGGAAGAACAAGAGAGCAGTTACTGCAACCCTTCCTCTTCACAGCATGAGGAAGGTCCTAGCCATAAGCAACTCCTGCAAAAGGCAGGTAAAACATTGCATCCAAAGTAGGACCTCACCTAGTTTGCTCACCAACATTGCACAGCCTCAGACTGAGAATGACCCAAACCAGCAACAAACTGACAAGCACACAGATCCCAAATCCACACAGTGGGAGAACTGTCACCCCTCAGACTAGCAGTGCTGTACACAGACAAACCCCATCCATGAGAGAAGAGAGATGTGGACTGCTCTTCAGAGACCTTCAGCATCCCTTGGCTACCAAGGACCTTGCCCCATTTCTCATTCAGAGCAGAGATGCCCTGCAGTCATCTGCTGCTGTCCACACTTGCCTTCTGAAGAGAATGAAGGCAAGCATAGCAGAAGGAGGAACTGCTTATGACTCTATTCTGGGGGTACTGTGGGGAGGGCAACCGCAGGTCTACATCTGTAAGTCTTACAGACTTCCTTCTGTAAGCCATAAGACTGGAAGTCATTGACTGGCAGTCAATCTCCCTTCCTCTGGCACCAAGAGTAGAGAAGAAAGTAAGTTATGGGTTGGTACTCCAAGAACAGGCTCATCATCTTCTTCAGTCTACCTAAGCTACACAAGCACCAGCCCAGACCCTGACCCCAAGTGTGAGACTTGCATTGCTGGCTCCCTCCTCATGTTTCCTCACCCTTAAAGTCTCACCTCAGACATTTGCAGGGCAGAGCCACAGTGTCTTTTGCACACTGAGACTCCTTCAGCTTGATGCTTGATGTCAAGAGGATGACACTGGGCTCTTTTCAGTGGTGCCCAGTGACAGAACAAGGGGCAGCAGGTACAAGCTGGAACCCAGGAGGTTCCACCTCAACATGAGGAGAAACTTCTTTGGTGTGAGGGTGACAGAGCCCTGAAGCAGGCTTCCCAGAGAGGTTGTGGAGTCTCCTTCTGCGGAGAGCTTCCAAACCCACCTGGACACATTGCTGTGCAACCTTCAGGCAAACCTGTGTGATCTCCAGAGATTCCTTCCAATCCCTAACCTGCTGTGATTCTGTGACCTCCTTTCAGTTTCCTGCTCTGTGTTAAATAAGTGCAATAAAGAGGACCACAGTGGAGGCAGGTCTCATCTCCTCTGGTGACAGAGCTACCTAATAGCACCATGGCCTCAGCGGAGATGGGAGCAAAAGCTGAGCAGCTGAGAAGCGGACATGTTCTGCTGTTCGTTTTACTGCTCTCTATTTCTGCTGACCCGTGACTATTTCAGTGGCTACTGAAGAGCTGAGAGAGCTCAGTACGTCTGCCAGAAATGCCCTCTCTGAATTAAGGTGCGTGAGGCCAATTAGAGCTGCTCTGATAGCATTAAGTGAGGCCAGACTTCACTTCCATGGCATTTCCAGGGCTACCTTCATTCCCTCAAAACAGAGCAAGTTCCTCCTCGCTTGAAGTAAAATGTTTCAACTGTGCTTTAGACAGAAGGAAATGAGCCCTTTGGGTCACCTGAAGGTCACCTCTACTGGAGGGCTTCATCTTTGTGTCCCTCTGCTGGACTCTCTCCAGCAGTTCCCTGTCTCTCTCGAACTGGGAAGCCCAGAACGGAACACAGCAGTCCAGGTGTGGCCTCAGCAGGGCAGAGTGGAGTGGGAGGAGAAGGTCCCTGGACTGTCTGCGACGGCTGAATGATAACCAGTTCCTGAGGTGGGAAGTTCAGTAACTGTCCTGCCGGTGGCCCAGAACCACAGGAGAGCCAAGTCAGGGCCCCCGGCCTGTGGTGCTTCAGACGGCAACAAAAGCTTGTAGAGGAACCCAGGAGCGACAACAGGCCCTGGGAACAGAGGCTGCCTCCACAGCCTGCCACCGTCCCACCGCCCTCTGTCACAGCAAAGCCACAGCCTGTGTGGGCATCTCACAGCTCGGACATCCCTCAGAGAACCCAGATTGCTGCTGCTGTAATGACCAAACATCTTGTAAAGCACACAGCACAAGGACAGAGGCTGCAGAAGCCAAAGACAGGAGAAGCAGCCCAGAAAGCAGAAATCTTGAGGCCCCCTGTGCACCAGTGAGACACAGTCACCACAGCCACGCAGCAGACAGCCTGCACCACCTGCAGTAAGACAGACATACAGCAGACCCTCAACACAGAATCATGCAACCAGAGAGGCTGGAGAAGTCCTCTAAGCTCATCCAGTCCTACCATCAACCCAGCACCACCATGGCCACTAAACCATGGCCCAGGTGCCACGGTCACAGGTTTCTTGAACACCTCCAGGGATGGGCACTCCACCACCTCCCTGGGCAGCCTGTGCCAGTCCCTGACCACTCTTGCAGCAAAGAAATGTTTCCTCATCTCCAACCTGAACCTCCCTTGGTGCAACCTGAGGCCTACCACTTGTTTCTTGTTAGGCCCATCTTGTTCTGGCCCTCATCAGCAGGCAAGAGAGAGCAACCCCCACCTCACCCTAGCCTCCCTTCAGGCAGCTGTGCAGAGAAATAAGGTCCCCCTCAGCTTGGAGCTTAGACCTGCTCTAGAGAAGCAGAACCAGACAAATGAAAATAAGCTAAAGCCTTCATGGACAACCTGCTGGAAAAAGCTCTAGGCTGCATCCTAGCTGCCCAAGTCAACAGGACACCAGAGGGAAAACAGAGGTGCCCATGACAGGATTCTGAGGTGAATGCTTCTGAGAAGGGGAGAAAAAGAAAACCTCGAAGAACAAGTTGCCAAGGTTTTAACTTCAGACCTAACAACAGCCAGAGACATGTTTCAGGTGCTCATTAGTACCAAGGTCCTGTGGCAGCCTCCACACTGCATCCCACACTATTCTCTACCATCCTAATGAGCTGCAAGGAGGCTGATGTGCTTCTGGTTCAGTCCTGGCAATCTCAGCGTAAAAGCCTTGCAACAGCTTCTGCCTCTGCTGACATTTAATTAGCCAGTGTCACTCTGGTGCCACAACCTGTCTCACCAGGGTGATAACTACAGAACAACATGGGGAGCATCAAAGTTCTGTGAGAAGTTGCAGGTCTGGCAGCCAAGGATACGAGTCCCCTGACAGTCACAGTGCTTAGGACTGGTCCCCATTAGCTTTTTGTTTTGGCACTGCTACCAGCAAGAGCTTCTCTGTTAAGGAGAGAGAAGCAAACAAACAGAAAAGAAACAAAAAACCCAAACCCCTGCAAACCTCAGCAGAGCCTTGCCAACAACGAGATCCTTCAGCTCAAACCGCTCTGCCCACCCTGCAGAAAGGGAGCATCCTTATTGCACATACTCACAGCTACTCATCCTGAAGGCTGGGCTTATGCTACGGTATGGATGTGACCAACTTCTGCTCTCAGGATGCTCTCCTGTTCATTTCTTACAGCACCTTTCTCCACTTGCCACCAGGAACCGGGGTGGACAGCCCCCAGCACCAGCTGCCAACTGCAGGCATGGGCACTGCTGCTCCAAACATGACTGACCTGCATTTTCATTCAGTGGAATCAGTAACACTGGGACCAGACAAGCTCCAATCTTTCTGTTCTTGTGTTGTTTATGCTGTGTATCTGCACTGCTGCCAAGCAGAGTGAGTTTCCTCTAACCTGAGAGGTAGAGGAAGTGACTTCTCATTAAGTCTTGGTGCCATCAGGATATGGTTTAAGTTTTGGTACTCTGTTGGGATTTAAAGGAGATTGTAGCTTAACCTCATTAAAATAACCCAAAATAGTCCTTCTATTTGTTTGGAGGTTACAAAGGTATTGTGGAACTCCAAGCCCTATGCACACTTCTCCAGCAAGGAATTTCAGCATCCACATTAAGTGGAGCAGCTGAGAACAGAAGATGCACCCCCAAAGGTGTCAGTACCCCCATGCTCCTGTGACAGCTTTGGGAGACAGAGGAAGAACACCCAAATCACTGAAAATTGGAAAGGTTACAGTATTAGAACTTACTCCCCTGCTCCATGCCCACTCACATCCTTCTGGATCAAGGAGATGCCTCCACAGCTCTCCAAAGTACACCCCTCCCAGGCCACATGCTGACTAACAAAGTTGGTTCATGTTCCTCCAGGCCTCACCAATAAAGCCCCTGATGAAAGGTACAGCACATCAGGTTGGGCTTCCTGCCTGCCTGAGACAGTCTGCATCCAGCTGGGAATCCCAGAGCAGCACTCCAGCCCAGGGGAGCAAACACACAGTCCTGGGGACTGCAGGAGACGGTGCCTGGAATCTTCCTAGCAAATGCACAAGGTCATGAAGCTGACACAAACACTGCTGGCTCCAAGCACAATCTGCTGCAACACTTTGTTAGAACTAACAGGCAGCAAGCTGAAGTGGTTACCTGAAAAGCCTTTCATGAGTTCTTCTCTTTGGGGTAACCATTTACAAACTTGATTCTCCTGCAGCCATGCTGCTGCGTGTAGGAAGTGAATAAATATGGAGTTTTTTGAAGCGAAGATGTCTAAAGCTTTGGTAATTGCTACAGAGACACAAGATGAAGCCTCATTTTGGACAGCCTTATTAATCTTGCAAAGCAAAGTGCAGCCTGCTCGAACACCATCTTTTGAAAGGACAGCAATCAGAGCAACACATCCCTTTGCTGTCACCAAAGCTTGAAAAGAAGAGGCAGAGAGCTGTTGGGACTGCCCAGACACTCCACTGGCAATGGAGCTAGATGAAGAAGTAAAGTGATGAGTAGAGGACAGAGAAACACGTGGTAGAAGCGAGACAGCTGCCATGACATGGCACATTCACCAGCCAGAGTCCTGCCATCATGTCTCAGGGTGCTCACACAGCTGTAGCTGTGATGCACAAGTGTGCACTGACACTCGCAGGCTTTGTGCTGTGTTTGGGGCAGGAGTTGGGAGGCTATGAAGGAGATGTGGTGTCAGAAATCTCAGCCTTGCTTGTGACATTGATAACTTTCTGCGCACCATGGGCCAGCCATTTAAAAGAATGTCTTTTACTTCTGGTAAAACTCAACCACAGGAAGGGCCAGGAAGGATGCAGTGGTGGCAAAATGCAGAAGCCAGCATCACCCCGAGGAGCAAAAAGACAAAAAATTGCAGTCCAATCTCTCTGAGATAAACTGTGTTTGAAGGCTGCAACAGCAAAAGGAGGAACTTCTGCTCTTCAATTCTGCTGTTATGGAGGCATCAAAGAGCTGTAGCGAGAGCAAGCAGCCACAAGTGTCAGGCAAGTGGCTGAAGAGCCTCGCTGGCTGCAGGAGAAGCTAAGGGTCACCCCCACCACACTCCAAGAACCAGACTCAGCAAAGTGTGCTGGAACGGCAAAGCAGAGCTCAGCAACTGTTTCTGCATTCCCTTCTTCAAAGAAACATTGCTCAACAGGAGTGGAAGGACACTCTTCCCACTGGGTATTCAAGTCCTAACAACATTTCATTAGCATAGTGAATGCAGGACACTCCCTGTCCCCATCTGTTTAGTTCTTTGTATTTAGTACAAACCTCTTCTTAAAACTCGGCCTTCACCACACACCAGCTGCTGCCATTTGTGACAGAATCCAGAAATCCATCTTTACTCTTCTAATTGTAAAAATTATTGTCACTGCTCTTGACACAATTGAAATGATTCTTGACACCAACTGCTCTGAAGAATCCATCTCTCATTCAACAAAACCTACATCCTACCTTTACTAGCAGAGAAACAAAGTGACCAAAAAGGCTCACGAGCTGCACAACACAATTTGAAAGGGGAAAAGAGTAAAAACGTCCAGTTCCTCTTGCTGGGTAGATAAAAAAATCAAATCACAGGGCCATTCTCAGCTCAGGCTCACCTGGTACCACAGGCTACACTGATACACTGAGGCCTTGAGTGACCTGTTCTAGTGGGAGGTGTCCCTGCCTATGGTGGGGGGTTGGAACTAGATGATCTTTGAGGTCCCTTCCAATCCAAACCATTCTATTATTCTATGATAACATCATTTATGAACTGATACAAACGAGCCAAAGGGACATCAGCTGCCCTGCTCCGCGTTGTCACTTGACACAAACAGAGCCCACCAAGCCCTGCAGAGCGCCTGTGCCTACCCAGACACCGCTGGCTGAGCCTGCTCTCAGCAGCTCACCAATGTCATCATGCACACAGGGGCGAGTCAGAAATCACAAGCAAAAGCTTTCAGTTCTGATCAGACAGGTTTTGCGTGGAGCTCAACCTTGCAACACTTTTGTGGAAGCCATCTCACCCCAAACAAAGCCATCACACACCAAAGCCATTGTGCCACAAAGCCATCGCACACCAAAGCAATCGTCCCCCAAACAAAGCCATCACACCCCAAACAAGGCCATCGGTGGCACCCCAAACAAGGCCATCGTGCCCCAAACAAAGCCATTGCGCCACAAACGAGGCCATCGCACCCCAAACAAAGCCATCACACCACAAAGCCATTATGCTGCAAACAAAGCCGTTGCACCCCAAACAAAGCTGTCGTGCCCCGAAGTTGTCACACCACAAAGCCATCGCGCCACAAAGCCATTGCACCACAAACAAAGCCGTCACGCCCCAAACAAAGCCATTGCACCACAAAGCCATTGTGCCCCAAAGCCGGCACACCACAAACAAAGCCATTGTGCCCCAAACAAAGCCACTGCACCACAAAGCCATTGAGCCCCAAAGCTGTCGCACCACGAACAAAGCCATTGTGCCCCAAAGCCGGCACACCACAAACAAAGCCATTGCACCACAAACAAAGCCGTCACGCCCCAAACAAAGCCATTGCACCACAAACAAAGCCATTGTGCCACAAAGCTGGCACACCACAAACAAAGCCATCACACACCAAACCCAAAGCACCCCAAACAAAGCCTACCTGGTGTGCCAGAATATAGATATTATGACCAACGTCCTTTGGGGAGATGCCATCATCTCCATTCTCCTCCTCCTGGTCACATTCCAGGCCTTGGTTGTAGGCATTCTTCATCACATCCACCTACAAGAGAGGCCAGGCAGGGAGAGCTAAAATCCATCAGTGCCAGAGGAACAGGCACACTGTGTTTGCACACACTCTGGATGGGTGCCCCATGGTTCTGCAAGAGGTGTGAGCAGTCAGAGAAACACCTAACAGAGAGAAGCTTGAAGGGTTTATGAAGCTCCAAGGAGCCACACCTCTCAGTAGTAAAACTGCAATCGTCAGAAAGGAGCAGGAATGTCCAGCCCTTGTGAGCAGATATTCTTGAGGACAGATCTACAGACAGGGCAGGTGGTGCTTGGCAGCCTCCATCTCCTGGCTGCAACCTCACTCAGCCTTCCCCACTCCTGTATACAATTAACACTCCAGGAGGAGTGTCCCTGAACTCAACACTTGACCTCAAGTGGTCTTGACCCCCCCCCAGGGGTGGGTCTGAACACCACCAGGTGATGGTTAGCCCACTCCCCCCTTCCTGTCCCATAAAAGCAGGGGGACTTCCTGTTCCTCTCTCTCTCTGGACCACAGTGCAGCTCCCTCTGCATCCCTGCATCTCTCCACACACATTACCAGCCGTTTACCACGTGGTCACCACCATCACTAACTCGGGTTGTATTTATACCTTTTGTATTTGTTATTTTCCCCTTCCCTACACCTTTGTAACCTCCCTACCTTTGATACCCTTTCAAGTTATCGTTAAACTTTTTTTCTTCTCTTTTTAACTTCCAAATCAAGTGCGATTGATTTATTTGGGTGTGCTTACCTTTCCTCTCTACTTCTGATTCCTTTCTTTGGGGAAGGAGGGGGGAGAGGGAAGGACACTTTACAAATTGTCATTGGTTCTGTCAAATTCATTAGAGTCTCTGGGAATTTAAATCAGAACCAAGACAACTCCTTTAATAGAAAAAAAATACCTCGGCCAAAGAGGAAAGGAAAGACACAGATCTGGGCAGGGTGCTGGAGAAACCCCAGAACATTCAAAAGCCAAGGTGGAGAAACTGTCTGTTCTCCACACAAGGCCTGATGCTGCAGCTGTACCTTAGGGCCTCCTTGTGCTGATAAGCTGCCTTAGCATCTATCCCACCAGAGCAGCAGGCTGCTGGGCTGTGCCCAAGGGCAGGGCTGACAGTCAGCTGGACTGGAAACCATTCCTCCAGATTTCCAATCTATTTGCAGTTCCTGGGGACCTAGAGGCATCACAGCTGCTCCAGAGCATAGCAGCCAGGGGACACATGCCTGCAGGCACATCCTGTTGGTGCTGTGGCAGCTGCACAGACTGACTTGGCCAGTCCCTGACAAAGTGCACTGGAAGATAGTCTAGCAGAGTAGGGTAGTTTAGCTAAGAGACAGGTACAGGGAAGTGCTGGGAAGGGACAAAAACACCCAAGCTGTACAGCCTGGAAGCATGCAGGCTGGATCCATGTGCACAAGGGCTGTCCTGATGCACTGAGCCACTGCAGACTGCCAACACTTCTAAGCTCAGATGCACAGTATTGACCAATGTTCTAAACACAGATTTATATTTTTTGTCAGCCCAAATATGTATGAATATTCAGAAGTTTTCTCACCAGTTCCCTTGGTCTCATGTTGAAAAGGATTCGTTCTGCATTCTCACTGTCGTGCCTGCTCTCCATAATGGCCAGCAACAGCTTGGAGGCGTTGTTCTGGAGATACATACATGAGTTAGTGCAAGTTTCAATCTCCTCCTTGGATTAGCAACCTTTGCATTTGTTTTAACTGAGATGATGAGGGCCACTTTTTCAGCAGGTAAAGTTTGAAACTACTTGGATCTTTTCTTTTCCTGATGCATTTCAGAAGGCTTTCAGCACACTGTGAAGCTTGTAGACGCTGTGCACTGTTCTGAAGAAGCATTCTAACCACTGGAAAGCAGGCAGCACAAGACACTAAATCCCATTTCCCTTCCTTATTGCCCACCTAGGAGCTCTCTGATAGAACAATACTCAGTAGACTTGAAGAGGTTTCAGCTTGCAGGCAGGTTTCCTTCCCCTTTTGTTTTTCATGAAGACTGAGTGGTCATTACTTAAATAAATAAGTGTTAAACAAAACCAAAACTGCTGTCATACATCTCCGGAATTTTGTTTCACTACCAAACATTCCTGGGGGAATTTTGTGAGCTGGTTGCTTTTCACTGACACCTCTCCCAAGATTAAACAGTGCCAGCTTCAGCAGCAGTAACCTAGCAGTGTCTCAGACTTTGGAGACCTGTCTGGCTTCCAGATCAGTCAGATGCTGTGGAGAAAGAGTGGGTTTGGATGTCTGAGCCCCTGCTGGCACAGCATGGCTGCCCTGGTTCAACTGGCACAGCATCCCCCTATCATCCCCTACTGCAGATGGAGCTGTGTGAACACTTGGAAGCAGCCCACAGTGCCTAATCTAAACGACTCTGTGGTTCTGTAAAATCAGAACCATTCTCCCAGTGTGAACCTTTGGTATCATTCACCGCAACTGCTGCCATTTAAGTAAGAGCAAGGTGAAGGAAGAAGCCTCCTGAATAGAATAGAGCAAAAGTGGTCCTTGCAGCAATGGCTACACTCCCTTTTGGTTATTGCATGGAAAGATGTTCCAGAAGCATTTGCTAGCTTCATGACCGGGGCAAGTCAAAATGGCACTGCAGTTACTGTAGCTGGGTGGATGCAGGGACTGAAGCCTGGGCTTCAGGACAGTTCATTGCAAGTTCAGTGCCTGCTGGAGCTGAACATTGCACCGCTGCCACCACTACAGCACTCTGGCTGCAAGGTTTCACTGCACAGCTGGACTCATGCTTTGACCAGACAGCCATCATGCTGCCAGCAGGATGCAATGCAGCTACCACAAAGCATTTGCTGGCCTGGGGGAAGAAGCAGACCATCTGCACTGGAAATAGGAAGACTCCTAGGATCCTTTCAGTCAGAAAAGACCTTCAAGATCCTCGAGTCCAGCCATGATGTAGCTCTCCCTTTCCCATGCTACCATCATTGCAGCCAGTTAATGCCCACTTGCAAGTGCTTCCAATTGCCTTCTGTGCTAAGCATCTTCCAGATGCTCCTTCGCTGTGTCTGTAGAAGGTGCCTGTCCATGCACACTATCAAGTAGCTAATTTCTGCCTTCTTCACCAACCTTTGGTGGTTCCAACCAAGGTTGGAGCCTTTTAAGCAGTCAAATTTCATCCCAGATTTACCCTGGACCTGTGGTCCACTTATTACACAGAATGCTTTTTTGTCTGGCTGGGACAACCCAGCTAGTTCAGAAAGCTTTAGATGCTCATCTTAGAAGACAAGTTGCCTGCAGTGCTGCAGATCCACATCTGGAGCACATATACAGGGTGCTGCTTCTCTTGTTCTCCATACTTCATTTGGAAGGCAAGAAAAGGCAGTAAGCCAAGACTGCTCCTGGACCAGCTCTATCCTGCCTGGCAGACAGCATAGCTGCAGAGCTCCCCTCTGCATGCAGCAGCACACACTGGAGAAGCTCATCTAGGAACTCATCCAGCCTCTGGCAGAGGGACTGATAAGGATTCAGCAGCTGAGGAGAACTCATTGCAATGTCTGTTTGCAAAGGCTGCTGACGATGTTCTGCTCTGGGTAAGACTGAGTAAATGTCAAGGTGCCTACAGCTCTTGCTTGGGTTTGCCTTCTGCTATTGCTGAAATTTAAATACACAGATTCATACCTTCAGCTGAAGCACCAGCTCCATGCAGTATTTGCCAAGAGGGTTGATGTCATTCAAGATGAGTGCAATTATAATGTCAATCCCATTAGACTCATGGGTGGCTATGCAAGTCTGGAAGAGAAGAGAGAGAGTGAGAAGGAGGACAGAAGCAGGGAAAGAGAAGAGGAAGTGACACACAGAGGAAGGGCAGGAGGGAACATGCACATCAGTAAACCTCCAAAACAAGGACCCAGAGCTTGAAAGGCCTGGTAACAGCAGCAAACCTCCCAGGTAAAGCAGAGCAGCCTCAAAATGTGCTACAAGAGCTACCAAGGGAGACTGGCCTGGTACAGAGCTAACCCCAGCAGTGCCAGAGGGACACGGCTTGAAAAGAGGTAGCAGAAGCTACACCATGACTGCAGGGCATGGCACCAAGTGGTAAAAGCCAAGTAGAGCAGTGCACAGCAGCACCTCCAGGTGCAGCTGAACATTCATGCAGAAACAGCAAAGATGCTTGAATGTAGAATCAATAATTGGTTGGGTTGGAAAAGCCCTCGAAGATCATCCAGTTAAATCATCAACCCAGCACCACCTTGGCCACCAAACCATGTCCCCATGGCCATGGCCACATGTTCCTTGAACACTTTCCAGGGATGGGGACTCCACCACCTCCCTGGGCAGTGCCCAACCACTCTTTCCAGAAAGACAGAGGGGAAAATGACAACAGCAACATGGTGCATCTGCCTCTGAACCACAGCTGTAGCTGGTGTACACCACAGACTCAAGTGACTCTCCAGCAGGCAGGTCTAAAGAACAAAGTGTAACTTCCTCCAGCGCTCCTCAAGGTAGCTTCTGGAGAACACACTAGCTTGAAATAGTTATTTATCTTTCTTACCTCTAGTCCTGTAATTGTGCTTTTCTTTCCCAGATGCTTTCCACATTTGTCAGTGGATCAAACATAACTTTTTAACCTTCTGTCCACTAGAGCACTTTTGTCTGCTTTCAAAGCACCAAGTGAAAGCAGCTGATTACCAGCAACCACAACAACAGCACTCACACTCCCACTGGTGCACCTTCAGGCAGCAGCATTCACACTGACCTGTGCTTCTTCAGCTATTTCTGGGGCCCACAACAGGCTGCCACTCTAATTTCACCACCACAATTTCCCCATTACTAATCCGTAGCAAAAACTGTGCAGTTTCATCCACTGTGACAACTTTACTTCAGTTCCCTTTGGATCAGACACAGCAGCAGGTACCTTCCTGTGTGGCCTCAGCAGGCACTAAAGAGACATCTCCCCAGTCACAGCTACAGGACTTAAAGAGCCTTCATCAAGCAAGGTGCAGAAGATTCAAAGTATGTCCTTGGTCTCCCTCCATTTCACTGCTGACACCATAATTAAAGATGCTGCTAGGCTGTGAACAGGGTAGTAAGTTCAGGGGCAGTGATGTGAATTAAGGGGAGTCAATGTTAACAACCTCCACCAACACCAGCAAAAGCAGAATGCATGAGAAGGGAGAAATTGTGCTCACGGTGTGCTTCCATAACTGTGACTCTAAACCCAGTCTTACAAAGTGAGGTTTAGGCCACAGACCCATTAACACAAACTGTCTCCAACAAGCCTGGAAAGCTTCTGCAGAAGCAGGCAGACTACAAGAAGAATCTGTTTTGAGTTCTCATTGGAGGGATTGCTCAGGTGAAACACGTCAAGCCCAGTCATAGCAGTTCTGAGTGAATTCCTGTTATCAAGACCCCAGAAGGGCTCCCTGCACACACACAGAGACATCCAGACACCTGTGGAGCGCCCAGAAGTCACTTGAGCCATACCTGGTTTTCATGGCACGGGCCTTGGCAGTACTCGGTTAAGCTTTCCAGCGTCTGGTTCACGAGAGCCACGTTCCTCTCATTGATGTAAAGCCCCAGCAAGCCCAGTCCACCTGTTGTGCTTCCACAGATACAGTCCAAAAACTGGAGGGTCTCACAAACCAGGTTATAGTTTGTTTTATTGTTCTGATGTCTTAAAAAATTCTGGTGGATGAAGAAAAGAAAGGTTACAAAAACACCAAAGAGCAACAAAGGCAGAGTGTTAGAGTCAAACATGGCCTTTCCCCATGCACATACGGAAGGGGACAATTTTCAGTTCATCTTGCCAGGGACAGCAGTTCCTAACAGACCAACTGATAGTAGGGACACATGTAACATCTTCAAGCCTTCAATCATAGTGCCTAGGGAAAAGAGAAGTACCAAGACTTTGACCAGAAACTTCCCATGGTCTCCAGGTCCATGCAAGTGACCCATCAGGTGTGCACAGGAACTGTACAGAAAGACATGTTTACACATCTCCCAGTTCCATCTGGCCATGCTATGGTCTCCATGCAGTTCAGGGGATAAAGACACGAGCTCAACCAGAGGTATAGGTTGTTCTTGACCAGGGCTGTCTCACCCCGTGGACTGAGAGAAGAGCAGCCTCTGTAACAGGAGCCAGACATGGGAGTGTTATTCTTCCCTTATGGAGCTCCAGCTCCTGCAGCCTTTCCTTTAGAGCTCAGCTCAGAGAACCCCTTTACCTGGAGCTCACGGTTGTGGTTCTCACACAGCAGCTGAAGAAACCTCAGTATTGGCTGCATGATGGCAATGGTAGGGCTCATGATTGCATCTTCTGCAGACTTCTCTTCTGCATTTGCAGCATCTGGTCCTGAGCCCATGAGATCTATTTCTGCATCCATCTCTCTCCTGTACACAGAGTAAGCCTTGGATGTTGCAGAAGATGCCTCTGTTAACTGTCCTTTCATACCCTCTTTCAGGTGCAGGGCTGAATCCTTTACTGAAAAGAGGATAATTTTCCTTAATTTTGGAAACTCTTTCCCCTGGTTGATTAAACAATAAGAGCACAATCACACTGAATGCAGCTCTTTTTCTCTTTGCTGCTGCTAACTTTTCAAAGACCTCTAGGCAACTTACAAAGAGGATCAAAGCAACACTCATGCAGGGACAGCATGTTCCAAACCAACCACAAACCAGAGTGAAATAAAACCCAAAGACAGAAAGCTTTACTAGTTCTCTCCCATACACAATACACCATGAGAACAATGGAGGGGCCACAGGGTGGGAAATCAGTTCCTGGTCTTGCTCTTGTGCAATAGCTCCATTAGCAGCAGCCTCTGCTGCTGCTGCTCTAATACATGGTCATGTATCTTCCGCTGGTGTAAGCTGCCACAGCCTCACTGAGCACCCTGTAGCCGGCTCAGGAGACAGCTTCCAGCGCAGAGACAAGCAGGCAGAAGATGAAAATTGGCAGGGGTGAATACAAAAGCTGACTGCTCAGCGCAGCCTGCTGCTGCAGCAGGTGCTGCTGGAGCATGATGCAGACCTCTCCATGTGCACATGGGTGCCCCCTTACCTCTCTTTTTGGGAATAGATGCAGTCAGGCCACTGTCCTCATCCTTCTTCTTGCTGCCCAGGTCAATGGTGCTCACTGTGACCGTGGAGCGGATCTCCTGCTGTGCAGCCTTCATGCGGTCATACAGGACTTTAAAGAACTTCTCTGACTTCTTCTGCTCCTTCAGTTGCTGGTATGTGGAGTACTGCAAAAAATACATTCCTTAAAGATCAGTCTTCTAAGGAAGGAGAAAGACAAAACCACAGCAGCTTTGGTGAAAGACATGAATAGTTACTGCACTTAGAAAATGGGCTGGCCACTGCCTGATCAGTTCTTCCATTGGTTTTAAACTGGGATAAAATGGTGAACACTCCTATCTGCAATCTTTAATAGGTCACAGTATTAAAGCTGGATCACTTTGTGACACTCTCCATTTCTCCAGACATTCTAAAGTTACAATATTCCACTCACAAGTAAGGGAGAAGTGATTGTTGGTATCTAGCAAGAGGCAGCCTGGAATATCTGACCTGCAGTGTCTAACCTAGGTTACAGACACCGTGCTTCACACACAAATGGAATTCACATTTCAGGTCTTGAAGTCCAGTCCTTTAGCACCACTGCCAAGCAGGCTGAGCACCACTCCCAGCACTTTACTAACTCCATCTTTAAGTAAAAGCTTTTTGCAACCCCCAGCAATTAATTTGAGAAAGCTGCAGCAAAACTGCACTCTAACATCTCGTGGCCACTCTCTAAGGGTAACAGATGGTGTTGTGGGTTCTCAGAATAAAGACAGAGGATGGGATTCCTCTCATCTAACACCTATAGTCGGGCAATGGGCTGTGAGCTGTCTGGTTTAGGTTCCCTTCAACGATGAGATATGGGATATGCAGGGAGTGATTCACAGCACCTCTCCTGTGCTTAGCTGGAGAGGAGAAGGCTGAGAAGGGATCTGATAAGTGTCTATAAATGTCTGAGGGGTGGGGGGCAAGCCAAGGGGGGCAGGCTCTGTTTGCTGGTACCTAGTGATAGGACAAGGAACAACAGGCACAAGCTGGAACACAGGAGGTGCCACCTCTACATGAGAAGAGACTTCTTTGCTGTGAGGGTGCCAGAGCCCTGGAGCAGGTTGCCCAGAAAGGCTGTGGAGCCTCCTTCTTTGAAGATGTCCAGAATATGCCTGAATGTGCTCTTGTGTGACCTGCCCCAGCAGAGGGGTTGGACTGGATGACCTCTGGAAGTCAATTCCAACCCCTACCATTCTGTGATTCTCTGGTGGTGACTCTGCTGACCAGAGAGTAAGAACAGACAATCATCTCTGGCCTAGCTAAAGCTAGCTGAGGGTGGCATCATTCACAAAAGCTAGAATCTGTAGTCTGAAGCAGCTATTTTCTCTGGGCTGGGAACCTGCTCTTCTCCAACAGCCACTTCTCCAGCAGCCAGCTCTCCTCTCTTTGGCAAACGTCCCAAACCTCTCCAGAATGTAACTTGCTGTTATTGCCGCATGCACGCCAGAAAGCGCTGCTGTGTTTTATGGCACGAACTGGAGACTGGAGGTAACACCCACAGGGCAAGGACCAGATCAAGAGAAGCACTGTGCTGCCCAGAAAGGGCAGCTGGGAAAAGTGTGCTCCTGCTGGGGAGCCTGCGCCAGGGGCTACAGCACCACGGGGAGCGCTCCATGCCCTGCAACGAGCAAGCAGCTCCCCAGAGCTCAGGGCAAGTATCTGGAAATCAGCGTGGCCAAGGCTGCGAATGAGTACCTGTGTCTGGGTGTTTCCACCTTCAAGCAAGGCAATCCCAAGCAAAATGCCTTCTGAGAAAATCCTGTCGTTCTTGGTGTTGACAATGACATCTATGACCAGTTCTGAGGCACCTTCCTTGTCCAGAAGGCACTGAATATCAAACATGGTCACCCCAGACTTATCTGACTCTTGTCCTGAAAATCCACCTGCAAATTAGACAAAACCACACCACTTGTGCTTGTTTCACAGGAGTGTGTGAAAATGAAGCCATTAGTGACAACAATCTGCCTTGTGCACATAGGAGCAATGTAACAAACTTTACCTTGGAATGCAGTACAAGACTGCTCTGTGAAACTGCAGTGCTGGGCTCCAAGAGCGAGAAATAAACCCAAACCCTGAATCCTTCTTCTGTCACAATTTTCAGATTGGAGTTGAGGAAGAAGTTCTTCAGTAGGAGGGTGGTGACAGTCTGGCACAGGCTGCCCAGGAAGGCTGTGGCAGCCTCCTGCCTGGAGGTGCTTAAGGCCTTAAGCAGATGAGTCTAGCTGACAGGTGTCCCCAGGCATGGTGGGGAGGTTGGAGCAGCTGAGCTCTAAGGTCCCTTCCCACCTAAGCCATTCTCTGATTCCATGCAATGACTCTGATTTGCCCACTGAACCTTGGTCACTGCTCTGAGACCACTTTACAATCTGCTTCTCAGATCAGGCCTACACAAGGGCTGTGTGCTGGTGAAGCCGCTCTGGCTATGGCTTCCCCCTTTGTGCTTTGGCCAGTAAGGCTCCTAGCCCATGCACAGCACAATGATGTTCTTCAAGGCTTGAGGTGATCCACATTACAAGTATGAGGTTTAAGGAATTTTGTTAAATTATTTTAAGTCATTAATTAGCACCAATTAGCATCTTGCCTGCCACAGTCACTTGTGCACATATGTCACTGCCTTAGGAAAACCAGAGCAACCTGATATTGCTCTGAACAGAACAAGCCTGCACTTCTGAGGAGCAGAAAGCACTGCTGCAGTCAGTCACTGTGGCTGCCACTGACTACAGCAGTTCAGACCTCCTCTGTGATGAAGCCATGCACACACCTTTTAGGAAGAGAGCTCAATACCAGAGCACAGCTTTGCTCCACTGGTTTGCAGGGAGCAAAATGTGCTGTCTAGAAGCCACCCTGTAACCTCTCCTGGCTTCTGTAATGGAATCATAAAAAAAACAGGCTTTAGGGCACCTACAGGGACCAGGAACTCCAACTTCCTGCTGAGAGCAGTAGGGCTGACACTTTCTGCAGCCTCTCAGGACAGGCTGTTCCACTGCCTAACCACAGTCTTGGTGAGAAATCTTTCCTCCTATTTCTCTCTAGATCTGAGACTTAATCTCATTTTAGTTTTTTTAATTTCACAGGGTGTCAGGGCTTGGAAGGGATCCAAAGAGAGCATTGAGTACAACCCCAATTTCCAGCAACAGCCACAGCTGTGTCCCAATGTTTTGTGCTTTGCCTAATTTCTGGAGATGGATTTGCTGGCAGCTTAAAAAGGTGTTGCCAGTTGGACGTAAACTGATTGTGGGGCACAAAGCAGGTCCCTGTGCTGGAAGCACCAAATACACACCAGCCCTGTCAGACGAGTTGCACCACCCAGAAGGCTGATGCACCTCTCCTCCAGCTGCTTACAGAACATGCTTGATTAGTTTGCATCTGAATCTCTGGAGCACTTCCCAAATGCCTGTTAGAGAAACTAGTGCTGCTAATTCTGGACTCTCTAAGTGGTTCACGCTGAGTTACCTCCCACTTGCGCAGTTTTGCTGTAGCTGGCAGACAGGGGCCCGGTCACACCACTTCCATATTCTCCTTTAAAATAGCGATACAGGAGGATTTTCCTTAAAGTGTTGCCCTTTGAAAGATAAAAAGAGAAGAAATTAAGAGTTGAGGCCAATTTGCTTGGTTTGAAAAGCACCCTCTTTACCACAGAGCTATCTTTTCTTAGGTCTTTCCACCATAACTAGCAAGCACACAGCCAAGCTATCCAGAAAACCAGTGCCTCGTGTTCTGAGCTAACAAAGCCCGAGGAAGCAGTTCTGACACGCTGCTGTATGACCTTGCCTTGGGATCCCTTACGAACATATTGTTTATAAACGACATACAGAAGGCCCCCTGCTGAAGGCTCTGCAGAGACCTGGCCAGGCTGGATCCATGGGCTGAGGCTAATGGGAGAAGATTCAACAAGGCCAAGGGCTGCGTCCTGCACCGGGGTCACAACAACCCCATGAAGGCTCCAGGCCTGGGGCTGTGTGGCTGGAAACTGCCCAGCAGAAAAGGACCTGATGGTGCTGGGTGACAGCTGTCTGAAGATGGGCATCCTGGCTTACAGATTCCACCAGAGCCATGCTCCGCAGTCAGTATCTGTGCCCTGCCATCTCCTTCTGCTGGCTGCATGCAGTGGAGCAGCACAGCTCCTTGTGTCTCTGATCTCAGATCCCTCAGCTGCACCACATGAAATACTGACCCAGAAATGTGACAGCTGATAGCAGGGCTCAAAAAACATTCTCTGCATCTCCTTCTTCCTTCACTTCTGAACACCACAACCAGTCAAACCTTTCACTCGACTCTCTGAAGAACTTCCCTTTCATTTTGCTTCTGTTCTGCAACACGAGCTGGGGGGTACCAATTATTTGGTATTTTCAGTTTGTCTCCAGTCTCCTGGAAACACCTGCAATCACACCTGGCTTCACAGAGGCAGAGGAGGGTGACAATAGCTGTAGCTGTATGCATAACCTAAGGGTTTGTAAAGAAAAGAGCACTGCAAAGTCTCTGATGAGACCTTGAGGTATAAAAGCAAGGAAGTGCTGGCACATCTCAGATCTTCCTCCTGCCTTGTTACCTTCAAAGACACTGTGAGGATGCTCCTCCAGCTGGCTAGAGAAAGGGGAATCCTGCTCCATCCAGATCCAGGCTAAGGCATGAATTGCACTACTTGTCCCAAGAAGCAAGGCTTGATTATCAGGATCCCTGCTCTGTCTCACTTCCTGTCTCAACCTCCCGGGAATACAGGTAACACAGTTCTCAGAAGCCAAAGTGTCAGCAGTCGGGGCACTGTATTTGACAAGCAAGAATCTTCAGCCTCTTTGTGATGACCATGGGCAGCCACATGACTTCCCAAGCCTTGTCACATTAGGTGCCACTCCAAAGAGCCCAGCAGCATGACCTGGAGCACCAGTGCCCACCCCATCACCTCCAGCACACTGCTGTGTGAGGCAGCCCTTAGGAACCACTCCCAGAAGAGTGCTGCCCCTGCTGGCCAGGTGTCTGGTGTCCCAAAGACACACAGTCAAGGGCAGCCTCATCAGGTGGATGAGACAACTGCTACCAGGGGAAGTGAGAGCCATGCCACTGATGTCCTCCTGAAGGGTTTCCTCACCTAGGCCAGCCACAAAGTGAATATTGCTCCAGACCCAAGGCCAGGCAGCCGCAGCGATGAGCAGCCTGCAGCAGCTGTTACTGACATGCTATGAGAGAGCTCAACACCAGAGCACAGCTTTACTCCACTGGTTTGCAGGGAGCAAAATGTGCTGTCTAGAAGCCACCCTGTAACCTCTCCTGGCTTCTGTAATGGAATCATAAAAAAAACAGGCTTTAGGGCACCTACAGGGACCAGGAACTCCAACTTCCTGCTGAGAGCAGTAGGGCTGACACTTTCTGCAGTCTCTCGGACCTTATTAGCACCAGGCAGCAGTGCTGGCTTCCCTAGACAGCTTTCTAGACATGGAATCATGAAATCACTATGGTTGGAATAAACCCCTGAGCCGAGTCCAACTGTTAACCCAGGACCACCACGTGCACTGAACCATAGCCCCAAGTGACATCTCTAAGTGTTTAATGACAACTCTATGGACAGGGACTCTACCACCTCCCTGGGCAGCCTGTTCATATCTCTGACCACTCTCACAGAAGTTTTTCCTATCTCCAACCTGACCCTCCCCTAATATAACTTCAGATCATTTAGCTTTGTTTTACCATTTGTTACTAGGGAGGAGAGACCAACCCTCACCTGGCTCCAACCTCCTTTCAGGGAGGTCTCCTCCCAGCCTCCTCTTCTCCAGGCTGAACACCCCCAGCAACCTCAGCTGCTCTTCCCCAACCCTGTTCTACAGACCCTTCCCCAGCTTCATTGCCCTTCTCTGGACCTGCTCCAGCCCCTCAGTATCCTTCTTGAAGGGAGGACCTCAAAACTGAACCCAGAATTCAAGGTGTGGTCTCACCACTGCTGAGTCCTAGGTGCACAATCATTTCCTTACACACATGACAGGAGTCCTGACCTTCCAAGCTGAACCTCTCCCCTGCTGCCTTCAACACTTTCTTTATTCCTCTGGTTCAGGGTATGGAGGTGGCTGTAAACATCCCTCAGCTGACTGCAATCCCTCTCCAATGGCTAGGACATTGTACACCCTCGAAAGCCCCCACAATGGAACACAACAGCCTCATTGTCACCCGTGAATGCCACTGCTTTGTCCCCAACAACGGCTAGGGTGAAGAGCAGGGCAGAAGGAGGCAACAACTGGTCACAACTGGTCATTGTTGGTGCAGCATTCAATACCTAGGCACTGAGGGACAGGAGTCTGCAGCAGGGAAGTGATTCCAGCAGGAAGAGGTGGAGACAAACAAATGGTCTTTGCCATCCAACCACTTGGGCTCTACACTCAACGCAAGGGCTTTGTGCTTCCCTTCCCCAGCTGGCCAGGGGCTGGTCCCGCGGGAGGCTGCGGTGTCCTGGTGTCCTGCACAGGGGAGCCGTGGTGGGAGAGGGCCCTGCAGCAGCACCAGCCCCCAGCGTTCACACCAGCAACCCTGTCTTGTCTCTAGAACTTTGCTCACGTCCTAAGGAGATGGAATGGTATTTACGGTGTTCAGTATGCTGAACAGGATCACAGAATCCTACCGGCTGGAAAAGCCCTCTAAGATCAGAGTCAAACCATCAAACCAACTCTACCATGGCCCCTAAACCATGTACCAAAGTGCCATGTCTATATGGCTTCTCAACATCCCCAGGGATGATGGCTCCACCACCTCCCTGGGCAGCCTGTGACAGGCTTTGAGAACTCTTTCAGTCAAGAATCTTTTCCAAATCTCCAACCTAACCCTCCCCTGGCACAATTTCAGGACATTTCCTCTCCTTCTATCACCTGAGCCTAGGGAACACAGCCCAACCCCCACTTCACTGCAGCCTTCTCTCAGGGAGCTGCAGAAAGCAATGAGGTCTGCTCTCAGCCTCATCTTCTCCAGACTAACCAACACCAGCTCCCTCAGCTGCTCCTCCCCAGCCCTGTTCTGCAGATCCTTCCCCAGATTCATTGCCCTTCTCTGGACCTGCTCCAGCTCCTCAATGTTCTTCTTGCAGACAATGCCCCGAAACTGACCCCAGAACTCAAGGTGTGGCCTCCCCAGTGCTAAGTCCAGGGAGACAAACCCTGCCCTCATCCTCCTGGTCACACTATTGCTAATCCAGGCCAGGATATCTTCTTGGCTGCCTAAGCACACACGCAGGTGTTACCCAAGTGCAGGACTTGGCACTTCTTTGATTCTATGAAGAGAGCACTTAGAAAGCACCAAAGAAAGGGGATGAGGTCAAGTCACCAATAACAACTTCAGTGTTGTGCATTAAACTGCCTAGAGGCAACCCCTGTGCCTCACCATGTCCACACCTCAGCACAACCATAAAGTGCAGCACACCAAGGAAGAGAGGAGCAGGGCAAGGGAGGGGATTCTCCACCTTCACTCTGCTCTCACAAGGCCATTCTGAGTAAGTCCACTCCAGTGCCTAATCACCTTTTCTGTGACAAAGTGACATCCAACCTAAACCTCCCCTGGTGCAGCTTCAGGCCATGTCTTGTCCTGTCACAAATTGCCTGGGAGAAGAGCCTGACCCCACCTGACTACAAATTCCCTTCAGGTAGTTGTAGAGAGCTATAAGGTCCCCCCCGCCAAGTCTCCTCTTCTCCAGCCTGAACACCCCCAGTGCCAGCACAGGGCAGAAAGACATCCCTGGTCCTGTTGGCCACACAGCTCCTGATACAGGCCAAGATGCCTTCAGGTGCTGGGGCATCTCGAGCTGATGTCCACAATTGAGGGAGAATGCTGACAAGCTGGATCGGGTTTGGAGAAGCTCCATGACAAACAGGGCTTTTCATCAGAAATCCAAGGCTTGCAGTCCTCGCAGCTTCTTGGTCTAAACATGAACTGCTTGAACCCTCTTTCTGACTATCTACATGAGAAACCTGGTAATGGGGGACTGCGGTCTACAAGATAAATGTGTAAGAGCAGTGTGGCCAGCAGGGCAAGGGAAGGCACTCTGCCCCTTTGCTCTGCTCTCCTCAAACCCCACCTGGAGCACTGTGTGCAGTTCTGGAGCCCCCAGAACAAGAGGGACAGGGAACTGTTGGAGCCAGTCCAGAAAAAGCCACCAAGATGCTCAAAGGGCTGCAGCAGCTCTGCTCTGAGGACAGGCTGAGAGTGCTGGGGCTCTGCAGCCTGGAGAAGAGAAGGTTTCTAGGAGAACTTGGATTGGCCTTCTACTATCTGAAGGGGGCTACGGGAGGGCTGGGAAGGGATTACTGACAACATCTGGTAATGACAGGAGGAGGAGAAATGAATTTGAACTGGCAGAGGGGAGATTGAAACTGGATGTTAGGAAGAAGTTCTTTCCAGTGAGGGTGATGGGACACTGGCACAGGTTCCCCAGGAAGGCTGTGGATGTTCCCTTCCTGGAGGTGTTCAGCACCAGGCTGGATAAGGTCTTGAGCAACCTGTTCCAGTGGGAGGTGTCTCTGCCTATGGCAGGGGGTTGGAACTGGATGATCTTTGAGATCCCTTCCAACCTAAACCATTCTGTGATTCTAAGACCCATTGGTGAGAAGATGAAGACAGAGAAAGTCTTCTAGAGAAGAGGCAGAGGCAGCTGGGCTGTTTGGTTTGTGAGTCATGAATTTTAGTTTTGTGATCTAGAACAGTGATTGCATTCAGCTCCGGAAGAGAGGGGTGACGGTCTGCTGCTGGCAGCTACTAAATCATCGCTGGGTGGCTTCTCAAACTATTTGAAGCCCTTGTGGTCTGCATGAGGAGAACAAGCTGGGTGACAAAAGTATGTCAACTCCCATCATCTCTGAAGACATCACGGAGCCTTTTCCTGTAGCGAATACAGCTGAGGTCAGAAGCCTGCTTTCTCTGGAGGCTGTCCCAAGAGCAGCTATTTCTACACATTGCCTCTCATCATTCAGAAACGACATTTCCACTCCCTGGGCCCAGGGTCTGCTTCAGCAGCATTTTCTGGGTTGTTGTTTTTCACCCATTTTCAAACTATTGTGTTCCTTTATTTCCCTTGGAGACAGAATCTGGCAACAGCAGCAGTTTGGTGCGAGTGGCTGCTGTGAAGATACCACAGCTTTATCACCCTCCTGGTTGTGATCTGACCTGTTCTTACCCAGCATGATGGCACAGACCTCATCTTCAGAAGGGATCAGCCGAGGCACAGAGCCACCATGCAGACAGTGCTGCGAAAGCACAAGCTTGGAAGAGGGCCCCAGAATCCTGACTACTACCACGTCCACAAAGTGGAAAATTTCTGCCTGTATGATGCCAGCAGCTTCCAGAAGGCTCGCAGGCTAGGGGAGGCTGTTTGCTTTTGGGGGTTGGTTGTTTGTTTTCACACGGAGAGGGAGCTTTCTGCTGGCTTTGATCTTTTTGCAGCAAGATGTCTTCATAGGCAGTTGATAGTTGGAACTGATATCTTTCCACCAATAAAATATGACTCCCAAGCAGAGCCATTTGCACACCAGGGCATTTATTCACCCCAGGGAAAAGCACATCTCAGCACGAGGCTGGGTCCAGCTGGTGTCCAGCTCTGCTTCCGCTAACATCAGTGGGAGGTTTGCCAGCAGCTCCAGCAGGAGAAGGAGCAGACACGTACTCTGCCTGGCAGAAGTTTTCATACAACTCTAGAAAGGAAAATACCCACCAACAAACCGAAATATTCACCAGACCTCATGAGACAGCTCTCCTGGGAGAGCAGAACTGGCCACCCACACCTCTCAGCTGTCTCTCATTAGGCAGAGACACCCCCACTTGAAATGTGCCATTGTTCAACCCCACACAAGTCTGGCACCAGTCCCACTCCTCTTCACACAGCCTGCCCACAGCACAGCAGCTAAGCAATAAACCTGAGCCTGGAGCTGCTGCAAAGACTCCTCAACAGGTTCAGACAAAAGATCAAGCTACAAACACAGCCCTTCCCTACCACCCAGCTCAAGCAGCAGTTGTTGGGTGCTTTAGCAGTATTCTAACTCTTCTTTTTTTGCAGCTCCAGGTTCCATAGAAGCTGGAAGCCGAAGGGCCAAAATACTGCAAAACACATGCTCTTGCCTGTCCATTTTCAACATGGGCAGCAAAAGGGCACTGGGCACACTGCAAGGAAACCAGGTTCTGCCTGGTAACTGCCCAGGTTTGCACCCTGAAACAACTCAGGAAAGTGTCATATTAGAAGAAAGGATTTTTTTGGTAGCATCTCTAAAGTGTCTCTGCTATGAATGCAGCAGGAGAGAAAAATGGTTTGGATTTTGGTGGAAAAGCTCAGCATTCACACTTGGGCTGAGAAGAAGGCATTTTCAAAACACAGGTTGATTTGGAAGAGTATCAAATTGCTTTCCTGGCCCATAAAATATTGACAGTTGTCAAAAATTCACTTTGGGGTCCAAAGAGAAGATCTTTACATTTATAGCTATCAGTGACCTGGACAAAGGGACTGAAGCTCCCTCAGTCAGTTTGCAGATGACACCAAGCTGGGAGGGAGCTGAGCTGAAGGAGGGCAAGAAAGCTCTGGGGAGAGACCTGGCCAGGCTGGATCTATGGGCAGAGGCCAATGGGATGAAATTCAACAAGCACCTGGGTCACAACAGTGCTCTAGGCTGGGGGCAGAGTGGCTGGAAACTGCCCAGCAGAGAAAGACCTGGGGGAGCTGAGGGCCATGGGTTAGCACCAGCCTTGGCAGAGCTGCAGAGCTGGATGATCTTTAAGGCCTTTTCAAGACAGGATGATTTCAGGGTTCCTCTAAGTGACAACCAGACATTCTGCTCTTTGAAGGCATCCTTTACCAGGAAAAAACTGTTTTCAAAGCAGCTCTCAGCACCCCCCTTTCAAATGAGAGGCCAGTATTAGCTTCCTGCTCCTGGAGTCGAAGATGTCATTGGCTCAAACAAATAAACCCCATCGTGTCCTTTGCAGAGTGCCACGGAAATGACCCTGCCTTTGCATAACACTGCAGCAGAAGTTTCATAAACCACTGCTCTGAGCCAGGGCTGCTGAATGCAAGAGAAATGGTGAGGGTGCAGTGTTCTAGGTTTAATAACTTCTGAAGGTATATTAGCTGTCACATCCATGGCTCAGTAGCTTCCTAGATGTCACCTGACTCTAGGAGCAACAGCAATTTCTGCATGCTAAGTTTCACAAGATCAGGGAAAAGTTCTCTTCTAGGATGGAGACAAAAGAAGCCCCAAACACAAAACCCCACAACAAATTGAAGCCATTCTAGAGTTGGTTGGAGGAATCAGCAGGATTTGCTTGCAATCAGCTGTTCAGAGACAGAGACAGGGGCAGGAGAATCCATGTTTGAGTGAGGCTGCTTAGCTTTTCAAACTCTACTCTTGAAACTCTTCTTTATCTAAGATCCAAGCTGCAAGCCACTCAGCCAGGACAGCAAGCTGCCCTTTTGTATTTAATCTCTGCTGCTGAGTGCACTCTGTCCCTGAGAGGACTGCTGCAGGTGTTGTGGCTGTTCCACCACACTGTGTTTTAGGGCACATTTAGGAAGAAGCTGCTGCCATCATCATGTCCTCATTTCCATTGCTCCCAAAGAGAACATGCTCTCTCCTTGGAAGGCTGCTGCACACACAGCATGCAGCTGCAGGAATGCAATGCCAGATGTTTTTCAGAGCTGCAAATTATAGCCTAGATTGATGGTAAGCCTGCAGAAAACCTGCTCTGAAGGTTCTCTGACTGCAGTTTTCTGCTGCTGTCCTGATGTCCCCACTAATGCCATCTCTCTCGTAAATGCCATGCAGCACCCCCACAGTAGGGATCAAAGGCACTGTGAAAACCAAGAACAACTTCACAGCTCCAGTGAAGCTGAGGCAGAGCAGCCAGCCAGTGCTGAGCACGGCTACAAAACAAAACCCACCAACAGTCTTAGGGGCTGCACAATTCCCGGTTCAGGCTATTCTGGTTAAGAGTAAAATTCTCTCCTGTGGCACATCTCTGTGAAAAACTTGGGTGGGCAACAGCAAAGATGAAGTCAGAATCATAGAATCATTGAGGTTGAAAAAGACCTCTAAGATCATCAAGTCCAACCAAAGGTAGTGCCCCAAGTTAGACCAACAGCACAGTTTCACCTGAAGTTGTGTTTTCTACAGGCTGCCATCTCTCAGAGTGCTGGGAGCAGAGAGCTGTGGGAAGCCTGAGATCGCTCCCCTCGGAGAAGAGGTGACAAGAGGTGACAACAGTGCAGAAAAGTGAGTGCTGGGGAGCAGGGGAGGTCAGGAACTTCTCTTTCCTCCCACACATAAGAAGGGACCTCCAATGAAATAGAAAAGTGGACAACGAAAAAGTGATAAAGAAATACTTGTTAAGCCACACATCATTAGATGCAAAACTCTCCACCGCGGGAAGTCGTTAAGGCCAAATTCAGCAAGGCTCCTGGGGGAATTGGGCCCTCTATGGGCAGCGACAATAACGAATGTAAAATAACCAAAGCAGCCTCAGGAAAGAAGCCAAAGTCTGCAGCTTTAGGGGCCACAGATTTATGATCTCTCTGTCAAGGATTATCCCAAGAATTCAGGAAGAATAGAAAACTTCAGCTCTGTCCAGAATGAGGATTTTCAGACCTTCTGAAGCATCTGGTGATGGCCACACAGAAAGCCAGCACTCAGTCCTCTGGTCTCATCCTCTGGCAATCCAGATGTGCTCAAAAGAGAGCATGGAGCATACCAAGGCTGCCTGTGCTGGATCCACGAACCAGTGCAGTGCAACGTCAGCTCAAGTGCTAGAATGGTTCTACAGAATCTTCAACGAGGAGACAGCCAGAGCAGAGCACTGAAGTGACCCAAAACATCAGCTGGAACCCTGCCTTCAGCAGATCAAAAGCAGAACTGCTGTAACAAGAGAGGATGTTACCAAAGTCCCTGCGTGCCATCTGAGCAAGGTCTGGGTGCCACTCTTCTTCTGCTGCACTAAGCAGAGCCGCAGTAGCTAGGCAGAGGCACCTTTGCTGGTGAAGAACAGAGAGAAGCTCATGGCTCCCTTCTGCAGCCAGACACTGCTGCTGCCCAGCTGAGCACTTGGCCAGGGAACTCAAATCCTGCCCTTCTGCCTCCCAGGGCTGACTTTTCTGCTCTTGTCCTAACAAAGTCCAAACTACCCCATCCTCTGAGAGACCCAAGAATGCCTTTGCCTGGCAGAGGCAGCCACAGCATCAGGCTCCTCAGTTCTGATGACAGCCTCTGAACACCAGATCCCTCATTTAGCCCTAAATGACACTGCCCAGAATGTCACCATTATTTAGCTCCCTTGATTAATGACCATATTGCAACGACGTTGTTCCACAGCTGGGCTTCCTGTACACATTAAAGGCCTTTCTGTCCCCCTGTGAGTCCACACCATGATGCAATGGCTTTTTGCCTGTTGAGGACTGAGTGTCACACAGATGTTCCCACCTACACACTTAGTGTCCCTTGCCGGCCCCAGGTCATTAGATGTAGACCTTGGCCTTAGTAGCGGAGCTGTGGCTCCCAGACTGCTTGAGCTTGGCCAAAAGCTTGACAGATTTATGCAGCAGTGGAGGGATGACACAGAACATTGGTTAGCACCTGGGTTTTCTCTCTCCTGCTTTGCTGTCTTTCCACCTTTCTTCTTTGACTCACAGAAGAGAGTCATAGAATCATTAAGGCTGGAAAGGCCCTCCAAGACCATCCAGTCCAACCATCAATCCAACACCACCACTCCCACTAAACCATGGCCCCAAGTGCCATGTCAGCCCGCTTTTTAAACACCTTCAGGGATGGGGACTTCACCGGACTCCTTGTCCCCTCTCAGTTTCCCTTCCCCTGCCTGTGCCTTGGCCATCCCAAGGACACATTATGATCCACATGACACTTGATTTGCAGCTTCTCTCCTCGGTAAGCCTGGTAATTGTGCTCCCATATTTGGTGGAAGAGCTCTGAAGGAGACTACAGCAGGGCAAGTGAGCACTTGGGAAAGCAGCATCAGGACAATGGCAGAGCCTGCTCTGCCACCTTCACGTTCAAACGCCTAACCTGGATGCTCAGAAGAAACACACCTGATGATTCACTGCAGCAGAAGCTCTGAACTAACACAACAATCCCAGATGAAGCAAAATTCTGTCCAGAAAAGGAACAGGGACAGAGCAAACTGAGGACGGCTGCAGCCTGGTTGCTGGTGACCTGGATGGAGTTGTGCTGTTACAAACCTCACGTTAGGGTGACTCTCTGGTGGAGCAGCGGAAACTCCAATTTGGAGTCTCCTTGCTGCAAGCTCTTAACACTTGCAGCACAAGGCTCAGGTTCCTTGTGAACAGGTCTGGCCAACAGCTCCATTTGCAGTGGCAAAGGCTTTGTGCTGCCTCCACTGCAGAGGCCCCAGTGGCTAAATAAAGACAAAATTCTGTTAAAAACCAGTCAGAGCCAGGGTCTTTGTAAAAGTCCCTGGTGGCTGGGGCAAACCAAAGCGAGGCAGTGTCTCGGCGTGTGTGCTCTGACCTGTGTGCAAAGGCAGCCTGGGGTACAGCAAGACAGTTGCCATGGATACCTCACTGCTTTAGGTGTAGGAGCTTAACATTACAAACAACTCTGCAGCATTAAGCCACTGGCCTCATAAAGCCAGTGCCAAACAACCACCAGTCCTGAGATAATGGCTGTGGTCTGTATCCTGGCATGTGAACACAAATCTCCTAAGATGGGGCAAAAGACAAAAGCAGGACTGAGAACAAGCAGACAGGTCTCAATGGGCAGTCTGCAGTCCCCCAGGCCTTCACTGGTAATGATGAGACCTGCAGCTGGGCAGCTTGTCTCACAGGGCTGTCCTCCTGCCTCAAGATCTGCCTAAACGAGGGTCCAGGCTGGTGCCAACACAAGACAAGCAGAAGAGATGCAGGCAGAGCTGAGCTAACTCAATTATTGATCACAAACCAGGTGCCTTTCTATGTGCCCCTAGAACAGCAAAGCTCTCTGTACAAAGCTGCCACAGGGCTCATGGCTCATGCTGGCTGCATTAAAGGACACCTACTGCACATAAAAGGCTACTCCATACTCCCAGATCCTTCACAGATCACTGGGTCGTTGTGGGGAGCTGTTAAACGTGCCGGTGTGCCTCCTAAATGCCTTCAGGAGTTGAGAAGTGCCATAGGTTTCTCAGCTGGACAAGCTTGGCTCATGACTTGATAAGGACTGGTCTTTTCCAGTCAAAATGACTCCATCATTCTATGACGGCAGGCTCAGCTCTTTGCCTGAACAACCTCCTGACAGATAGCCTCTCTCCAGAGGAACAGCAAGTCAGCCTCATACTGCTAACACTGGCAAAGGATATCCTCCCTGCACACTAAACCTCCGAGCTATTGATCCAACAAGCAACCATCAGCCAGTGAAGGCTGCTGTCTCCTCCTTCACCCAGAGCTAAGGTTCCTAGGGAATCACTTGAGACACTTTCTCCTGGTTTTGATATTAAATGACATGGAAAGCAGCCCAGGTGCAGGTGAGACTAGTGTTAGGTGTCAGGAGATGGAAAGCCCATCTCAAGAAGACTGATGACAGCATAAACCATCCCACAATCAGGAGCTCCCATGGAGCCAACACGGTATACACAGCTGGCTCTCACAGCACCAGCTCAGGTGCTTCTACAGCAAAATTCTGGACGGGTTATCACAAAGCTGCAGTGGGCAAACACTGACCCAAGGCACAGCCACCGAGCAACAACATGCTGCAGGAGCTGCTGGGTGCAAGACAGAAAGTAAGCAGAGATGTAGCACTGCAGGATGTGGTTTAGTGGCCATGCTGCTGTCGGGTTGATGCTTGGACTTGACAATCTTAGAGGACTTTTCCACCTCTTAGATGCAGAGAGGTGTAGCAGCCAGGTGTATTCAGCAGCACAAATCACATAGCACCATAGGTTGGGCTGGAAGGTCACCTAGTCCAACCCACTTGCAGTAAGTAGGAGCATCTTCAACTAGATCAGGTTGCTTGGAGCCATGTACAACATGGCCCTTAGTGTTTCCAGGGATGCCACCTGGAAACCCACCACCTCTTTGGGCAACTTGTGCCCTTGTTTCACTACTCCTGCTGGAGAAACATCTTCCTTCTGCCTAGTCTCAATCTACCCACGGGAGGCCCCTCTTTGGCCCATGATGACAAGGTGCAACAAAGATCATGTAACTGCCCAAGTAACTGATCCCATCTGCAAAATGCGCGGGCAGATGGAAGAGCAACTCGGTGCCAAGGGCTCACTTAGCTCCTGATGGCAGTGCTCAGGTGCCCCCACGCAGTCAGAGCTGTGATTAAAAACAATCCTTAGTTTTGAACTACAGTTACTTTAGCTTTGTACCAGCAAGAAGCTAGTGGAATCACTACGAAGCCTCTGCGCCAGTAAAGACCAGTTTCTTGGTGGGCAGGGCTGCAAAACTTGCCAGTTGTCTTACTGGTCCTTTCATGGAGCTCAGTTAACATAGAAGGGGAATCCAGCCCCAGTGAACATGGAGCAGGCAGTGCTGGCAGCAAGGGAACATGTGGCTGGAGTGATCCCATTGTGGCTCTGCTATCAGAAATCTTCTCTCTGGCTTTGCTGGGATTTGGATCAGGTGCAAAGGAACCACCTTGCATTTTCCTGACCTGCTGCTCCTATCAGCATAGCAAAACAACCAAACCAAGGTAGTTTGCTTGTCTGCACTCTGTGATGGACACAGCCCTCATATGAGAGCCCTCGACAGTCATTTGTTTGAAGTCAGTTTGATTCTTTACATACTGCTACAGTGAAGCAAGAAAAGGAAGAATCAAATACAGCTTTTAACTGGCATTGCCCCTCTAACAATGTTCCTGGGTATCTCCAGGGAGCAACCATTCAAAATGAGTTGCAAGTGGTCAGAGTTTAATTACAACAATGTTTATCTCGGTCCTCAGAGAAGCAAGGAGCTGAAGATGCACTTTAAGGCCTCAGCTGCACCAGAAGCACACAGCCGAAGAATCAGCAGCACCGTGCGAGCTGTGAACAGTGCCCCTGACAGCTCTGAGCCATGCCTGTGCTGCAGCTTCCTCCCACAGACAGCGTGTTTAGAGCAAGTCATTGCCTGCGTTGCTGGCTGAGGGCTGCTGCTGCCCTTTGCCTTTCTCACGAAGAGCTCAGGTAGATCTGCAGCAAGTCACAATCCCCTCGGTGCTCGTCAGAGACAGAGCCCCACTCCTCCTCTTGCCAGGGCTGCCAGCTGTGCCGCAGGTGGTGATGCTGTGAGTGGGTTGCTGTGGTTGCTGTCTGGCAGCACGAAGCTCTGGCACATGCAGTCCCCACTCTGTCTGGAAGCGGCATTACATCAAACCCCCGAGCTGCTGGTTTACACACCCAACTGCAGCCCTCTGAAACCCATCAGTTCCAGTGCTCTCTGTGAACTGCTGCTGCCCAGACATCAGTTTCACCACACTCATCACACAGGTACTGGGCTCCTTCAAAAAAAAAAAAAAAAAAAAATTGGAAGCATCAAACTTTACCTAACTTTAAGTCTTATTAAGGAAAAAAGATCTACATATCAAACAGCAAACAACTGCTCAAGTTAACACCAGATCTGGGCTCAGTTCCTGAAAGCTGTGGGTGCATCCAAGCAACAACATGGAGAAGAACCTTGGAAACCACCACAGAAGACAGCAGCAGAGAGGGAAACTGCGCAATCTTGCTAGTGAAGTTAGCTATTTAGTTACTGTGGATGCTAACACCTGGAGAGCCCTAATGCAAGGCAAGCACTGCATGCTGTAAGCAGGCACATCCCATTGTCCAATCTAAGAGTGATGGATCAGGCTCTTCATTAAATGCTGGGATTCCAGCATCAGCTTCAACAATCTCTGAGAACTCTTCACTCAGGCACAGCTCTCAGCTCCGTGGCTCCAGCTGTCAGGGAGCAACAGCATGCCTAATGCAGACCTGTGAATAAGCAGCTTCTCCTGAAATCAGTGGCACCAGACACAGGGTAGGAACTGCTCAGCCCAGGTGCTCTATCTGCTCCAGCACCATTGCTGTGTGTTAAGAATGCAACACCCTGAGCCACAGAACTACTGCATTTTCTCCAGGGTCTGAAAACAAACACACTGCACTTCAACGAGAAATGCTCTAACTACCTCCTTGGAGGATTGTTGTTCTGTACCAAAGAATTATTGCCCTGCCCCACTTCCCTCCCCTGTGAATTCAGTAAATTAATTTCTGCTACAAACTCTCAAACCATATTCTTTCCAATCAGAGAGTAAAACAAAACCCAAGAGAGCAGGGTAGCAGAAAACCAGTGAGATCCTGCAGCCAGCCAGACTGCTGCCCCAGACACACACAGATGGGCACACAGGCTCAGAGAGCCCATGGGGTAAAACAAGACAGCACCAGAAAGAGGATCACAGGCCAGCAACATGTCCAGAAAAACATTCTCCTGGAAACAGACAGCAGAACCATCTCCAAGGAGGCTCAAGAGAATGACACAGCACAGAAGGCAGGACGTGCACTACAACAACCACATAGCTGTTTGGCTTTCTGCTGACCCTGCACGGCAGCTCTGAAAGCAGTTCCTTAAGGCAAGGTCCATGCTAGGTGAGAACCCAGTGTCTGCATTTATGGGCAAATCTATTCCAGTCTGTAGGGACTGTTTGGAGAGGTGGACCCTGCAGTTTGGGCTTCAGTGTTTCAGCAAATGGGGGATGTAATGTGTGCCTGTGAACTCAGCCAGAATGCAGATCCAAAGAGATGGGATTCTTACAACACTTGGCTTTCACTGCAGGATGCAGTGCTAAAGGGCCTAAGCAAAGAGCTGTTCGCACAGTCATTGCACATGGCGTGAACAAAGTGCCAGCCCCAGCAGTAGGGACACAGCTGGCAACAGAGCGTGCAGCGCCTGCACAGTTCATGTTGTGACCATGACAGGGCAGCCCCAGCAGCAGGGGCATGGCAGTGCAGTCTGCATCCCAGCACCTCTGCCTCCAACCTGCCCGCTCATCACTCATGTTACACAGGATGCAAGAAACAGACAGAGGACAGAGAAGCTAGAAATAACAGGTGCCAGGCAGGGGAAGCAGCTGGTGGGTGTCTGTAGCTGAATTCCAGAAGGACCAGATCTATTTTTAAAACTCCCTGTAGGTTGGTTTAAAAAAAAAAAAAACCAAAAACAAAACCAAAAACCAACAGGTGAACATTTCTAAAACTCCACACAGCTTCAAAGTCTCATTCCCTATGACTCCAAATGCCAGCACTGTGTGAAAACTGTGCCACAGCAGCAAAGCACAGGCAGTCGGAACCAGGATGCAAAGCTCTGCAGCTCAGGGGGAAGTCAACCAGTCCTCTTTAATTGCATGTTTGTTGTAAGGAAAAAAAACTTTTGTTTTGATGGGCAAAACATAAACCTCTTTTGCTGGATTTATACCTTCAGCCAGCGGGACACTGGTTTTCTGCCAGCTCCAAAATGAAACCAGTTTTGCTCTGCTCCTGCAGTATCCACTAACCCGCAACTTGGAGGGCACCTTCGTATCGAAGCAATAAACCTCCTCAAAAAATATCAAAACAGGAAGATTTTCCTTCTGTACTTTCCACAGTGATAGCTCAACAACTTGCTTTTGTGTGGCCAGTCTGACACCAGACCAGGGCTCCTGCCTTTCTCTCTTTCACAAGTCACCTGCCCTGCCCCAGTTGTACCTCGAGCTTCTTATCCTCCTGCAATGCCTGTTAGATAGTCATCATCCCGGCAGGTGTTCAAAATACCTGTAGGTGTGGCATTCTGGGGCAAGGTTTAGGGGCCATGGTGGAGTCAGGCTAACAGTTGGATTTGTTGATCTTAAGAGGTCTTTTCCATCCTTTTCCAACCTTAACTTGACTGTATGATTAGATGGTAGCCAGAGTCCTAACATTTTCTCTCTGAGAAAAATGGCCATTTGTTCTGAGAGGCAGCACATTGTTCGTCTCCAGCTGTTAACACCTCTGCTTCTGCACAGCTCCTTGGGCACTGCCTCTGTTGATGAGAGGCAGAGACTGGGACCACGTCCTTACGCTCTCTTGGATGGATTAGCAAGGGATGGTAAAAGGCTCCTCCATACAGCTCAAAATGACTCATGTGCAGTATGAGAAAGCAAGGATTGCCAAAGCTGTAGAGAGGAACAGCTCTGGTTTGTCTCCCAGCACAGCCCAGTCTGAGCTGGACTTGTTTATCTCTGACCTGCTGCAGGTCTGTGATGGTAATGAGCAGTCCCTGGCTGCAGCACTGCCTCGTTAAACTAACTCAGCATCCACTCCTTAGCAAGCACAGCCACACAGCCTCCTTCAAGCTCCCACAGGAACACAGCACAGGATGTTTGTTGGGTATAATTTGTATTATTCTGTCCTAACTGGTGGAGAGCCACCCTCGGCCAGCTGCAGCACACCTCCCTCTGCCTTCTGACAGTGTGAAGTTGCACACAAAAACTTGTGCTGAAAACAGAGTTCAAAGAGAAAGGCAGGGCTCATTGTCAGCACTGCAAGGCAGAGCTGCATAACTCTCCAGCACAAGGGACATGTAAGCATCACTGTGTCAACTGCGTATGGAGACATGGACTGAAAGAACAGAGCAAGCAGAAGAGAAAAATCTCTAAACACCGGGAAAAATGTCGGGGTTTGATGCTTACTAACAAAGAAAGCAACTCCAAGCACAGCTTCCTGCTGCCAATGTGATCAGGCCAGGCCAGCAGCATGTGTACCGCACAAAGTGATGTTACTGGCTGAGTGCTCCCCAGATGCACAGCCAGCAAAGCTGATCTTACCAAACAACATTGGCTTTTGGTGCAGCACAGCTTCACAAGTGCCCATTTGCTCACCGTAGTGGTGGCCGGGGACACGTTTAAGAAGAAAAAGAAACTGTTTTGAGTGCATGCAGTCAGCCTGCCTGCAAACAGTGCACCCGGGCCCTTCAGCAGCCGAGAACACAGGCAGCTCAGAACTGCAGAGGATTTGCTTTCTTCATGGCTTCTGGGCAGCAGCGTTCTTCTTTTCAAGGGCAAGACAATGAATGTCAGCTTCCATCAGAGGAGGAATGATGGAATTCCAAAACGTGCTTTGGAGAAAAGATGGGGTGAAGGTTGCAGGGTGGGGATGGAGCCCTCCAGCTCTCTGGCATCACTTTGCTCCTCAGCTGCTCTCTAATACAAGTCGTTGTGCGCATTTTAAGCCATCCATGTTTCTCCATGTGTATTTGGGTTGTTTTGGGGTTTTCCTCTGCAGTCACAGAACCTTCTTTTGGCAGAGAGTTGGATAAAAACAACAGGTTTATAGCAAGACCATTTGCAACTCTGTACAGACATCCCTGCCTCATGCTGCTGCGGCGTCTCCCCCTCTACAGGAGTCCATGAGAAGTCCCTACAGGCCACCTGCACGCCCCAACCTCAGCGCCTGCTAACCTGCATCCTCTGCCCAAGCTGCTGGACCTGTAATGTCTGGTCTGCCAACGACCCCCACCCTGCAGTCAGCTTTGCTGCCCTGCGAGTCTGCTACTGAAGGCAGAGAGCAGAGCCAGAGAGGACCACAGCCCCCCGGCAGGCCCGACCAGACAGTGCTCCGTGATGTCCCAGCAAGGGGAAGGCCGAGGGGCAGACAGGGCGAGGTGGCTGGTTGTCTCCTTTCGCCGCTACCGCCGCGGCTGCCGCTGGAGTCACGTTACATAACGCCTAATGTCAGCCCCGCTCGGCGGCACGGGGAGGGAGCCGCCAGCCGCCGCCAGCGCTGCAGAGCCATTTATCAATTCATGTGCAGCTAATCAGCCCATTTGCTTCCTGATGCCGGAGCAGCAGCGCTGATCTCATGCGGGCTCACGCCCGATGGCAGGAGCCTTAATTGAATCCGGGGCCGGCAGCTCCGCGGCACACGTGGGGCCCTGCCAGGCGCCACGGCCTTACATAACCGCGGGCCGCAGCCAGCCTGTGCACGGCCGCAGGCACTCAGCACCGCGGGCCTGGGCCCTGCCACCAGCACAGCAGCAGCTGGGCAAGGGCGAGGAGGCCCCATGTGATGCAGAACATCCAAAGCGACGTCCTGCACCCAGAGCTCTCACACCAACACCAACTTGGCCTTCCAGGGAAGGGCAGCTCGCAGCCAGGGAGCAGCCACCTACACACCACGGGCACCTCCTGCTTGCTGTAGGCACCTGGGACACAGCAAGTCCCGATCTGGCTGATTGCACCCAGCCCTCCTGCCCTGCAGGCTGCCAGAGGCTGGGTCACTCCAGTGTGTCCCACTTGCTGCAGCCATTTCCTGCCTTCATCCCACACATCTGAGCACACATAGCAAGGCTGCCAGCCTGCTCCTGCCTGGCGCACACCCACAGCAAGCACACAGGGAGGGTTTCACCACAACCAAAAATAGAATCACTGAGGTTAGAAAGAACCTCCAAGATCGGATGCCCAACCATCAACCCAACACCATCATGCCCACTAAAACATGTCCCCAAATGTGACAGCCATACGTGTCTTGAACGTGTGGCTTTGCGGCAAGAGTGGTCAGGCACTGGAACAGGCTGCCCAGGGAGGTGGTGGAGTCACCATCCCTGCAGGTATTCAAGAAATGTGTGGACATGGCACTTGGGGACATAGTTCTATGTAGATGTTGGGTTGATGGCTGGACTCAAGGATCTCAGAGATCTTGTCCAACCAAAATGAGTCTGTGATTCCATGATCACTGGGCAGCACACCTGGGGCAAAAAAGTGATGCTATATTTGAGTGAGATGAGCTCCCTTCCCTTGTCCTTCTGTATCCCTTCTCACAGCAGGAAGACCTAGAATGAGCAAAGTGCTGGCCCCAGCATGCCAGTCACCAAGTCAGAAACAAGCACTGGGACAATCTGTCTATTCCCCAACTGTAGAAAGACCCACAGCCGCTTCCTCAGGCTGGCTCCTGCTCCAGTCAGACAGGCCCTGAGACTGGTGCTAGCTGCATGTGTGCCTCCCTGGCCAGAACGCATCCAAAAGAGCTCCTTTGTGCTCTGCTGTAGCTGCCCTGCCACTGCTGTGCCACCTTCTGCAGCTGTGGAGGCTCCTGCTGAAGATGGTGCTCTATGTGCATGTGTAGTCTGGGGCAATACAGCAGCTACTTTTCAGCTGGCAGAGCTGCAGTGGGAAATGAATAGCTCAGAACTGTGCAGAAGGCTTGAGAAAACACTTCTAACTGGCTCTGATTTCATTACTTCACGTCTCTTGCGAGTGGCAGAGCCCCAGCTGGCTGACCAGTGAAATCTCACCATGCAGTGCTGAAGAGCAAAACACTGATAGGGATCAAAGTACTGAACTGGAGACACAGAAGTGTGAGAAATATGTTTGATCCGATCAATTCGTGGCAAGAAGCCACAGACAGGGAGGAGGGGGGATTTTGAATGGAGCTGCACTCCTCCTTGCACGACCACCACAAAAGTATGCACTTGGCTTAAGATAACAGTGCAATAAATAATTAGAAACTAGAAAGGTTGGTGGAGGAGGGAAACAGGTGGAAGAGACAGCCTTTGCGCATGAGCGAACAGAGGAAGAGCTATACAAAGGACACTACTTGTTTTGAGTTCATGAAGAAGTCACTTGAGGAAGACCTCTTACTTCATCACTGAAGACCACCAGAGGGACTACCAGATAAAAAGAGACATGTGTGGAAGAGATATCTCCCATTCTTGGAACTGATAAGGAAAACCCAACCTTTTCTTAGAATTACTAATGAATCTGTAATAGAAAAGGATATAAAAAGAGAGGACTGAAACCAAAGGGTGTGCGTTAGGGTATAGCAGAGCCTCCCCGCGCACCCAGGCCTGTGCATTGCTTGATTCCTGTGACTCTATTAAAAGCCTTATTTCGCATGAACTTAAGTTTATGCCTTTTATTTATGACAGAAGCCATAAACTGTTGGCTAGTTCAAAAGAAAACTTCTTCACTGCAACACTTACCAAGTAGTCTTTCTTCAGCTAAATTCAGAACAAAACATAGAGAAGAGGAAAAAAATGCATGCAAAAACCAGGAAAGATGGAGATGGTTTAGAAAGTCAAGAGAACTGTTCCAATGGCAAATGGTTAGTTTAAACAGTCAGGGTAAACCCCTGTGGAATGGAAGTCTCTATCAGCTAGGTGACTTCCTGCTTTTTTTCTTTAAAGAAAAAACAACCAACGGCATTGGCAGACCCAAGTCAAGATTGCCTGGCAGGTTAGGACCTGTTGCTCAGCTAAAACGAGCTCTTGGAGCATCCTGGGGATGGAAATCAGCAGGGCACGGAAACGGCTGCCTTCAGCCAGGTGGCTTTCTGCAGAGCCAACCTCGCAAAGCATCAAGCAGGGCAAATGTGACAAACGACCAGAACAACCCTCTGTGCCATCCACAGCACAGCGACTGACCATCACTCCATATACTGCCTCCACTGGCATTCCTTCTGCAGAGCAAAAGCAGCCTAGTTAACACGGGTGCCTTCGCTGAGCCAGAAGGCTCCACAGGCTGCTGGCCAGCAGCATTTCCCTGACAAGGAACAGAGGAAAAATTGCCCCACAGTGTGCAGGACTCCCTGCAAAGAGCAACTAGTAAATACTTGTATATTTGAAAGAGTTTGATTTTCTGAGGGCTTAAACTTCCTCCTAATGGCCTGGGGGGAACCCTAGAACTGAGAACCTCTAGTTGGTCATAGATGAGAGAAGACCTGCCTTCAGCAAAGCTCAGTGTTCCCCCAGAGCCAACAAGAATTCTTCACGCTGGAAAGCCTGAGAGTACAGGTTATCTGAAATGTTTGGGCACCCTAAAGAAACTGGCGTCCAGCCCTCCTGGGTGTGGGGCTGATGGGACACAAACACTACCACACGCAACTAAGGAGTCCCCAAAAATTAGGTGTTCTGCATGAAAGAGGAGGAAGGAAGTGAAAAACCAAAGAGAAGGGGAATACAAGACTGGCAGGCACCAGGAATCTGAGATGTGGCAGGCATGACTGCTGAGGACTCGAGGACAAAGCCTTTTGAACAACTGCCAAGAGGAATTTTCAAAGTGCTAAGGTCCCTTCTCCAGCCCCAAGTGACAGCTTTGCATCTGGAGTTACCCTCGCTAGCGTCAGCCTTCCGAGCGCATTTCACACCCGATGGCCGAGCGGGCAGCCCAGAGCCACTCCCGGCCAAGTGGGCAGCCCAGAGCTGGCCGAGTGGGCAGCATAGCCCCTGGGCCATGTCCTCACGCTCTGGCGGCTGTGCACGATGCAGAGCTCTCGCAGGTGTGCACTCCCAGGCAGAGCCCAGCTCAGAGCTGCAGTGGTGACTCGGGGCCTCCTTGGCAAAGTGCCATGTGCTGCCGATGGAAAGCTGCTGCAGGGTAAACAAGGCACAACCTGCACAAAGTGTTCATTGCCACCAACTGAAAGAACACTTTCAGGCTATGCCCAGCAGAAAAAGCTCTCTGCAAAAAGCCTAAGGGGTCAAAGTGACACCGAGATAATGAAGCTCATAATCCTTAAGGCAATCACCAGCTGCAGAACAGGCTGCTCATTGAGCAGCATGGTCAGTGCAGATCTTTTAGATACTCTGGTCTGTTCCCTGTGAGCTCCAGAGGTCAGATAACCGTAAATTAACCTGGCTCTCGTTTAAGTAAACAAACACATGCAGAATTCACCAAAGCATACTTCATGCTCTGGGATTTGTAGAATAAAATTAGAAGAACAAACACTCAAAAGACTCAAAAGAAATCCCAAAATAACTACTTGTAATTTAAAAAATCTTGTGATTTCCAAGCCAGATCTCATGATTTGTTTGTGGCCTGACTAAGGATTTTCAGTGCCTGGGGCTGGCAACTCTGACTAAGCAGGGATGTGAAATAAGAGCAAGAGTGCCTGCTCGGCAGGCTTCTGTTTGCCTGGGACAGAAGACAAAGCAGCTCTGACAATTCCAGCTGGCAATGCCATCCAGGCACTACTCCAAGGCCAAACATGCTGGGTGAAGTCCTCATCAGGCAGGAAAAATCATCAAGTCCTATCAGAAGCTGTTACTGTGGTTGCTTAAGAGCTGCTTCCAAAGCCCAGGATAACAAATACTCTCTTTTTTCCTGAAAAGGGGAAAGTCAGAAGAGGGACCATACCATGGACTAGAACCTTGCCAGATGTCATTGGTCATGAAGTCCCTTAGAAATGGCATCAGTATGAAACCAATCAGAAAAGGCTGAGTTTCCATTTTCCCCTCATGGCTGGCTAGACAGAGACTTCCAAATCAGCTTTCATCTGTGGCCTGGAATCAAGCCTCTTCTGCCTCTTGCTTTGTGTGGCAGGGGTGGTGAGCAAGTAATTGCAACCATTAAAAAGAAAAACAGCCTGCCCTCTCAAGCTCCATCAAATGCTGTCTCCTTCATTAGGCTTCCCCCAAGCTCTTCCAGCACACTGCAGTGTTTTTTCCCCTGCTCCTGACAGAGGTAGGTGGCTCCAAGGTGGGGCATGCATCTGCAACCACAAACCTTGCCTCCTCCTGGGTAACACAGACCTGGGTGCCTTCCCTCCAAGTATCCTCTCACATTTAGAGTTGCAAGACAGCCTGGTCAGGGAGTGGGGTCTAATTTCCACTCTCCTGCAATGCTCAGCCCTCCCTAGTTGCTCACAGGGTGCTAGAGGCTGAGTGGAAGGGCTTGGCCAGCTCTCACTGCCTTTGCTTCCCTCAGTAAGGCAGGTGCAGAGCCCGTCCTGATGTCCCAGAGAGACACCTTCAGTTCTTGTGTTTGGACTGACCGAGCCGAAACAACACCAGATACAGAGCCTGTCTATGGGAACTGGGCTGCTGAATCACAGACCCTGCACTTAGAGCCCAGTCTTGCACCACAACAAGCCCATTAGCCCCTGCTTCACTGTGTTTGCTCTCAAGACAGAGATCAAAGATTTGGATCTGGTGGCATCAGGCAAGTTTCATTTTCACGACTGGCTCCCTGGTCTGCCATAAATATTCATTGGCCCTCCCTAACACAACTTACTGCATCCTGCTCACTGCTCTCCCTGGGCCTGGCTGCTCTCACATGAACTAAAGCAACAGCACATTTGTGACAGCCAACAGCGCCCAAAGCCCCAACCAAAACAACAAAAACACCCACCAGGAAACACGAGAAGCCTTTTCCCCTTGCAGGGAAATTCCAGACCGAAGAAGCCATTTTCTCTTGTCCCCTCCACAAGTGCAGACGTCAGGCTGCTGGGAGAATGGAGCTGTGCAGAAGCAGCTGTAGCTGACCAGCTCGCACAGACAGCAGACAGAAGTCCACAGTTGCCACACAGTGGTGTCTGTGATACTGCAGCAGCCCTCCAGGCTCACCAGTGCAGATGACAAACCTTACCCAGCGGCGGCACAGAATCTGCTCAGAATTGGTCTGTCTGTAGAGCAACGAGCCCTGAGAAGGGAGTGGGAGGTGTGGAGGGAGAAGCATTCTCCAGCCTAAGCCAGGAACAGCTTTGTGCAGTTTTCTTCTCCACACTCTCAAGAACAACTACAACCATCCCAAACTTCAGCATACCTGCAACTTGTTTCTCCCTCCAGACTCATTAATCAGAGATTATTTTGAACTCCCACTTCTTTGTAGCTCCTCCCAGGGTATGAAAACTCCTGCTGCCCCTATGGGAACTGCTCCTGCTCCATGGATAAGCACAGATACAAATCTTTTGGGATATCAGCTGGGTACCTGAAACAAGCACCACTAGAGTTAGGGTGCCCATGGGAGTGATGTTTTTCCTCATGTTAAGTAACTCCAGGAGCACTAATGTCTCTCAGACACTTGATGTCCTAAACATCTGCTCCATTAAAGCCCAAACCATACAGTGGTGGGACACAGAATGCACATTCAAATACAGGACTCCACCATGGAGGTCATCTGCTGCTCATTAAGAAGAGAGATGGAATAGGAATACCTAATCAGAAATAAGTATTTATATTCATGCATATGAGTATCTCCTCAGACAAAACTCCACACAGCTGGAGATGTGAGCCATGAAACTGCTGACTCATTTTACATACCAACCTGCAGCATCTCCTTGGGCAGTCACCCAGCCCCTGCCAGAACCTTCTGCTCAAGTCTGAGAAACCTTCAGTTGCTTTATTCCTTACTTAAAAGACGTCAATAAAACCAGACAACAACCAAACCCTGACCCTGATGCCTCTGTGATGCAGAATTTGATTCAAATGCCTACAGTGAGCCTGGATTTTAACTTGAAGAGAAGCTGAAGCCTGTAGTGAAATCCACCGCACCTGTGCTCAAAACAACACCAAAACTAAAACCTAGCTGCTGTTCTTCACACAAAAGATGCTGCTCAGTGCCACAGGGTTTGTGCCCGGACCCAGAAAGCTGCCAGAGTAAGTATGAACGATAGTTAAAAATACTGATACCTGCCTCACCTATGGCACTCTTGGCGTGTCATTACAACAGGTGCATCTGCGCAGGCCTAGGCCTGTCTTGCTGCTAGCAGGGCATAAAGAGGGGGTTGGGTTTCCGTGCCCGTGCTGCTTGTCTTTGCACACAGCAGCAGAGCTGATCGTCTGCTCTCAATTCTCATCTCACTTCTCTGCCTTGAGGTTTCTTCTGTGCTGCCTAGCAGGTTGCTTAGAGGCCTGGGCAATATGTTCCCATGTCCACATGCTGCAATCAGAACAAGCAGCACAGAACAAAGAGGCTGTGGATGTTTCCTATTTCTAGCCTATGGCTAGAGAAAAAAGGTGTTGGTCCTTATCATGTCATACCACAGGAGCAAAACTTTCCACTTTAAGTTCAGATCCCAAATAACCAGCCATAGGCCTGGGCATCTTAATCACCTCAGACCTTCTCTTTCTTTGCCAGGGACAGCAACACGGGTGAGTGCTGTTAATTAATACTTGGGTGCAAAAGCCTGAGCCAGTGAAACAGCAGAGGCTGGGCTGTAATCAGTACAAAGTAAAGTGAAAGCCATGGACATCCCTGACTAAACATGTCAGCTGCGGAGAGATGAAAAGAGGGCCCTGGGAGGTGAGAGAAAGCTCTGTGATTACTAGTGAATAACACCAACAGAATTCAGGGAATGCTTAGCAACGTGGTTAAGAAGAGTGCGGCCACCTCCCCTCTCCTCTGCCCTGCTGAGGTCCCATCTGGAATACTGCATCCAGTTCTGGGCTCTCCATTTCAAGAAGGACAACAAAGTACTGGAGAGACTCCAACAGAGAGCCACTAAGATCCTGGGGGGCGCTGGAGCATCCATCCTGCAAGGACACGCTGAGAGCTGGGGCTGTGCTGCCTGGAGAAGAGCAGCCTGAGTGCGATCTGATCAATAGCTAAAGGGGCAGAGTCAGGAAGATGGATCCAGGCTCTCAGTGGTGTCCGCTGGCAGCACAAGGAGCAGTGGACACAAACTGAAACCCAGGAGGCTCCACATGAACATAAGGGGAAAGTTCTTCACTTTGAGGGAGGCAGAGCTCTGGTGCAGGCTGCCCAGAGAGGCTGTGGAGTCTTCTCTGGAGCATTCCAGACCCACCAGGCTGTGTTCCTGTGGGATTTACTCTGGGTGACCCTGCTGTGGCAGGGGGGTTGGAGTGGATGGTCTCCAGAGGTGCCTTCCAACTCCCTTCATGCTGGGATTATGTTCAAAGAGGAAATCACACAATAGGCACAGGGACCAGGCTCAAAAAGAAGGGACAGCTGATGTCGATCTGCACCTCCTGCTGATATCCCAAGGCTCAGGCAAGAGGCATTTGAAAAACTGTGTTTTCCAAAGGAAACTGGGCGACAAGGACAGGGGAGTGTGTGCAAGAAATAATTAGACACTTGTAGGGTACAAACTGTGCCACTTCTGCCCAAAGCACATTGCCTCTTCCCATCACACATTCCCAAGCATTAGAAAATGACTGGTGGGCCAGAGTCTGGCACCAGAGGCAGCAGGGCAAAGCTGTACACTTGCAGTTAAAACCCCTGCACTTCCTGTTGGTCTGTACAGGCAGGGGTGGCATAAGGGGACTTGTCTCCAGAAATACAAGGGGTCCATAACCACCACACACTGCAGTGCTGCTGCTAATTCTTCCCACTGTCCTTACCTTGGCTCTTGTCAAGCACCCTGGTACAAACCACTCTGTGTAAGGCAGGCGGTTTCTTTGGTCAGACTCACTTCCTACCTGGCTGCATTGCTGCTGAGGCAGCACGCTGCCCTTAGAGCATGCACAGAGGCTGTGGCTGCCCCTGGGCAGTGTCCCCAGGCACACAGGTGGGAGCAGTACCTCTTCCGCAAAGTTAGTTTTCTTGTCAAGCATTTCCCGTAACGTCTGAAGAATTTTAATGCAGAGCTTTTCTTCTTTCTCCATGAGCTTCTTTGTGTGATTAATCAACCTTGAAGTAAAATAGTAAACCTTAAAGAGCATTGCATGTTGTTGCTAAGACATGCTACAACGTCTTTATGCAAAAATTGCCTGTTGCTGTATTTTTCCTCAAGGAAAGACAATAAAAGCAGACAAGAGAAATCATAATTAAAAAGGAAATGGAACTTTCAAGGTGCTGTGAGATGAAAAGCCAAACTTGCTATTAATCCTTTCTTTATTAAGGATAACTTACTGTAACCTTTATTTAAAGGTAACCAGCATTCACCATGCATCTTGCAAATTTTGAATCTATGATCTGTCCCCCTACAATATGTTTATGATAGTTAGCAAACAGCCAAAAGGACACCCAGAACCCTCACGGCGAAGTGTTCCCAAATTCAGTCATTTTGGTGGACCTTAACTGTGGCTCCCGCTGGCCCAGCAGCCTCACAGGACTGTTCCAAACAAGTTACACTCCTGACTCCAGCTAGCTTTGTGATGGGCCTTTGGGTTTCAGTCAGCTCAGAAATCTCTGTGCAGAGCAGCTCCTTGCACTGCCTCACACACTGCTGGAGAAACGTTTGAGAAAACACAAGAGGGAAAGAAATCTGAGGGCATACAGCAAAGACACTGTGGCCATTGCTTTACACTGAAAGATGGCACCATTAATGGTTCTAAATCATAGTCACCAAAAGCAGGGCTGGGAGAGCTGGCAATGCATCCCCTAGTCCTGTACTCCATAATCCAACAGGACTGATTATGTTTAGATCACTGTTAAGGTAGGATCATAAAACAGTTTCAGTTGGAAAAGACCTTTAAGATCATTGAGTGTAAACCTAACACTGCCAAGTCCATCCCTAAACCATATCCCCAGGTGCCAGAGCTACACAGCTTTTCAACAGCCCCAGGGATTAGGGCCCTAAAGGTATCCTGGGCTCAATGGAGTTCACCAGTTTCATGATCTACAAGTTCAGAACAATGCAGCCCTCAGGCTTGCACTGTTATCAGTATTCTTAAAGGAGTTGACCTTCACCTCAAGACTGATGCACTCTTCCTCAGAAGATAGTGAAATAAACCAGTAAGCCATTTATGGCATGGCATGGACCATGTCCAGTAGCCGTGGGCTTGACCTGATGCTGGCTTTGAACAGGAATTTGGACAGAGGGCATGGGATGAGACTCAAAATATAGTTTAATTTTCCCAACCATATAAAGCATTATGAGACCACCTCTGCAGAATATGGACAGCCAAGTAATCAGGAGAGCTGCCAAAGGCACTCATTGCCCCCAGGATACCTTGGCTGAAGTGATGTTTGTCAAGGGCAGAGGGTATCTCACTTGGGGACCCATTAAAAAAATGGCAAGACTCTATTCCAATGCACAGCCTGCAAATAAGGCATTTGATCACTCAAGAGACCAAGGGTGTCATGAAAGGTATTTTTGAAAAAGCTGTTGGCAGTTTAAAACTGAAAACAAAACCCCTCAAAACCACTGGGCCTGAGCACCCCACCTCATTATGAATTCTTGAAAGTCTGCCTTGGGAAGTCTTTAGTTTCTGGTGGAGATTTGGAGAAACCTCATGGCCAGAAAAGTAGGGTGAGCCTGCTGCAAATTGAACAAGCAACCAACATCCCACAGCTAGATGGACAGGGCAAGCAGCCTCTCTGCTCCTTTCCAGACTCCTAAACTGCTGAAAAATGTAATGCAACAGGCCTGGGTTTAGGCTTTTCACCTGACCTCAGACACCTGCATGCTCAGGTCATTGCTGACAATCAAAGTGCTGCTGCAGATGTGAACTGCCTGCCATCTTCTCCCAAGCAGCAAACAGGTCTCTCCGGCCACCACTTACTTGGACATGAAAGCACTGCATCGTATCCTGGCATCGCTTCCATCAGGGAAAAGCAGCTCTGGACTGTGCAGCACATCAACCAGCACTGAGAATTCTGCTTGCATCATGGGAGTGAACTGGTGCTCCAAGGAGGACACCACATCCTAGGGAAGAAGAAAGAAGAACGACCTGCAGGACATCCATAACAACAGGAACACCAGAACATCAGCGCTGCAGAGCTGCACAGCACCATGTGCAGGACTACCACTGCTGATGGCCAGCTGCAAGAGACCTTGCTAGCCTAGGTGCCAGCAAAGCAACATCCAGCCTTTCTTCATCTCTCAAGCAGGGCAAGAGGGATGAGGTACCCATTTCTGTCTGCATTGCCTGAGGTGTTGTTTCCTTGGTGTTCAGGGCTCCTCCATTTGTCTGGGTCCTGCTCTTAGCTCATGAAGTCCTGGTGTTGTCTACCCACTACATGCACACAGTGATCTCCACCTTACATGTGATTTCCAGTGGCACAAACCTGGCTTCTAAACCCTGCAGCAACCCCTCCACAGCCAAAGCGAGGCATGTGCCCATCAAACAGCAGACAGGAGATAGAGTCATAGAATCAGTCAGGGCTGGAAGGGACCACAAGGATCAGTCAGTTTCAACCCCCCTGCCATGGGCAGGGACACCCTACCCTAGATCAGGCTGGCCACAGCCTCATCCAGCCTGGCCTTAAACACCTCCAGGGATGAGGCCTCAACCACCTCCCTGGGCAACCCATTCCAGCCTCTCACCACTCTCATGCTGAACAACTTCTTCCTCACGTCTAGTCTGACTCTCCCCACATCCAGCTCCGTTCCATTCCTCCAAGTCCTGTCACTCCCTGATAGCCTAAGAAGTCCCTCTCCAGCTTTTTTGTAGGCCCCCTTCAGATACTGGAAGGCCACAGTAAGGTCACCTGGGAGCCTCCTCTTCTCCAGCCTGCACAGCCCCAACTCTCAGTCTGTACTCATAGGAGAGGATCCTGCTGTGTGCACCATTTGAGCTGAGGGACATGCTTCCTACCCTTCTCTACTGCCTTCTGCAGCAGCCAAATCCAGATCAGGGATCAAAAGACCCTGTGTGTTGGCTTCACTTCGAACACACACCAGAGAAGAGGTTAGAACCTCTGCTCCTGCCGCCTGGAAGTGCAAAGGTCACTGTAATCCAGCAGTAAAAGTGCCATGAGTCAGCCTCTGGCTTCTCCACATCTGGCACACAAAAGTTCTGCCATCACCACTGCCCAGGCCTGTCCTGTTTCCATACCTGGAGCTTTTCTATGATGTTCCTGTAGTCCCAGGCAGGCCCACCCAGGGCCTCCTTGAACCGAGGTCCACTGCGGGCTGACATTCTCCACCCCATCGCTGCCCGCTGCACCATGTTGGAATGGCTCTTCATGAACAAGGTGTTGACCTGGCTGTCCAGGTCCACCGGAATGGCGATCCCACGGTTCTTTGCTTCAACGGGAAGGGAAGAGAAAAAGACATTTACAGTGACATCATCTTGAAACTCTTGTGAAGGTCATGGCATGCAAGATGCTGCTGCTGGCACTAAGAGGCAGAGGGATCTCCAAGCAACAGGCTCTTAAAACCAGGACCAAAAATCTGAGATAGGAGGAATCACCCTAATCTAGCTACAGACAGCAGGCTCCGTAAAGGAGAGGAGGATCAGTGCCACTATCAGTTTTCGTAGGGACAGATGTTTAGTATCTGTACCATCTGTACAATGCTTTTAAAATATTTTACTAACTCAAAAACCACCCTAAACCCAAATCTGCTCCAGAGGTATTACCAGGAGTTACAAAGAGCATGCAGTGTTCTCTCAACAGCCAGTCTGAGTGCTCAGCACTAAATGCAGTTGCTCTTTCCAGTGGACATTTGCACATTTAGCTGCCCTAGCCCAGGTGCTCTGTGTTGCCTTTCTGTGTGTTTCTCCTCTGAGGACCTTGAGGACCCAAGTGCATACAAATGGCTGCTCCCTCACTTGGGTTTTCTTTATAGATGGGGTTGGTCAACTGCAGAGCTCCTGGGTACCACTGCAGTGAACCTGGCTAGCAGCCTGACAGTCATACAAATGGAACCAGCACTTTTAAAAAGGCAATTTTAATCCGAATTTTTTCAGACTTCAGGGGCAGGAAGTGACAGAAGAGAGAGCAACAGAGAAAAAAAAAGGCTAAGGAAAGACATGCATGAAATCTTACAAGGCATCCACTACTAAACTGCTGTTGCCTCCTGCACAGTTGCTTGGAAAGGAAGTTGGAAAGAGTGTTGGGAGGCATCTGCCCTCTCCTCCACAACAACCTCTGCACCCCTCCATTCCAATGGAGATCAGAGTGACGTTCTCCTATGGCTCAGCATGAGTCTGCAAACAAGCAAGAGATGGATGCAGCAGTGTCTGTTTGAAGGATGAGGTCCCACTGGAGTGATCAGGTTTGTATCCTGAGTCATTCCACTGAATTTCCATGGCACAGCTTGTGCTTAATAAAAACTTAGAAGTGGAGAACAGTTTCAGTTCCTGTGTGGCAATGACTAATCACAACCAATTCTGCAGTTTTCCATGCTGAAACAAGGTGACTTTTGAAACCAGCCTCAGACCACACTCCAGTGCCTCTCAGCATGGCACTGAGGCACTGCCCCACCACTCTGTGCTGACAGCAGTAGAAGGAACCAAAACTGTTCCACCCCTCTTCTCAGTTCTTCAGACATGCACATCTTCCAAGCTGAAGCTGAGGAGGCAGCAGGTGCACTTCCTTCCCAGACAGCTCAGTCATCAACCCCACCGCAGCATGGGCACACAGAGTGGCTGGGCTGCTGCCAAGCACAGTGAGTCACGGGCCCCAGGGTGAAGCTTTCTCTGCCCCCAGCTCTGCACTGTAATTGCAGTAGTTGTCAGAAGCCCAAATGTAGGTGTGACACCTCAGCCTCAGTCACAGGGTGGGGTGCTCTGTCCTCATGCCTTTCACAGCTCCCACAGGTGCAGGGTACATTCCCCTCTCCCCACCGCAGGGCTGAACAGCCTCATGCAGGGCCAGAGCCTCCACCTGCAGGTGAGGCTGTTTAAGTGGGGTGGAGGAGAGAGGTCTCATTCTGTTTCTATAGACACTTGCTTTGGAACAACCTACCACAGGGAACTGAAAAACAGTAACATTCCATGGATCAGGATGGGAAGACACATTTCCCCACAACCATCTAGGATTGTTACTGTCGCAGAGGATGAAAAAGCCCTCTAAAGTCATCCAGTCCAGCAATTAACCCAACACCACCATAGCCACACTGAACCATGTTCCCAGGTGCCATGGCCACATGGTTCTGGAACATCTCTAGGGATGAGGACTTCACCACCTCCACCCTGGGCAGCCTGTTCCAATCTCTAACCACTCTTGCAGCAAAGAAATTGTTCCTCATCTCTAACCTAAGCCTCCCCTGGCACAATTTCAGGACATTTCTTCTCCTATCACCTGATACCAGGGAGGAGAGCCTAACCCCCACCTCACTGCAGCCTCCTTCCAGGGAGCTGTAGAGAGCAATGAGGTCTCCTCTTAGGCTTCTCTTCTCCAGACTGAACAACTCCAGCTCCCTCAGCTCCTCCCCAGCCCTGTTCACCTAACCCTTCACCAGTTCTGTTTCCCTTCCCTGGACCCACTTGAGGACCTCAGTGTCTTTCTTGTGGTGAGGGCCCCACAGTGAACCCAGGACTCAAGGTGTGGCCTCATCAGTGCTTAGTCCAGGTACAAATCATCAGCAGCAGATGCGTAGCTGCTTCCTTGCTGGCACCTTTTCCTTTCCACCCTCCACTGATTTTGAAGGCGAGGCTCCTGATTACAATGAGGAGAACACCAAGCACGCATGGTCATCATCTCCAACAACTGCCTGCCCAGATTATTTGGGCTGTTTTTCCAAACACAGTTGCTCCATCACATCTCCTTTTACTGCAGAAGTCCATTAAAGTCCTTCCAGTTCTGCAGGGCACTGCAGCCTGTTAATCTCATTAATCCAATTTATTGTGTCCTAATGTCAGTCACTAGAATGCTGCTGGACAATGCTCCCTTCTCAATTAAGTGGTGTGTATGCAGAGTCCTGAGCCATCCAGAATTTAGCCATAAGGAGCATGCTGCTCAGAGGCAAAGGCAGCCTTCTGCAGACCTGCAGATGCCATTTGAAGTGAACAGCTTCCATCAATGTCTGAGGAGCAGTCAAGGACCATGACTGTTCAAAGAGTTGCAGCTAATTAAAACTGTCACAAAGAAAACCAGAGATAGAGAGAGAGAAATCCTGCCTTGATCTGAAGGGTCCTTACATGTATAATTCCATTTGTAATTAAGATTTGTATTGGTTGTCAAAGGCTACTGTTGAAGTCTAAGCTGTAAACAAAGCCTTTGTCTTCTGATTTCCTTTGCAGCTTGTAGAAAGTTTATCTTTCATTTGTTTCACATTTCATTATTTAAAACAACATGAAACATGTTTTTACACTTTGAAAAGCTGATGAACAAATGTGAACATCAATATTTATTCTTGATTTAGGTGTAGGCTGCTTTCCTCTTCAAAATGTGTCAATCTCCCTTAAAATATGAACATAAAATATTTAAAAGCATGTTTGTTTTTGTTCCAGTTAGAAATACTTTTGGACAGCACTCAAACTTACCAAGCAGGGCTAGATCTGGGAGACAAAGGAGTCAGGAAGGGGCAACATTCTGTCTTTCATCCGGCACAGGTGAACATGGGACATGTTAGGTGGCTATATGGTACCAGAGGTACCCAGAAGGACACTGACCAGGGTGGACTAGAATGTGTCTACACGTCCACCTTAGGAGAGGCTGAGAGAGCTGGGACTGTTCAGCCTGGAGGAGACTGAGTGATTTGATCAATGCTGATCAGTAGCTAAAGGGGCAGTGTCAGGAGGATGGAGTCCTGACTTGTCAGCGGTGTCCAGTGACAGGACAAGAAGCATAGGAGGTTCCATAGAAAGCATAAAGAGGGTGGTGCAGCCCTGGAGCAGGCTGTCCAGAGAGGCTGTGGAGTCTTCTCTGGAGCAATCCAAACCCACCTGGCTGTATTCCTGTGGGATTTACTCTGGGTGACCCTGCTCTGGTAGAGGGTTGCACTGGATGGTCTCCAGAGGTGCCTTCCAGCCCTCACTATTCTGTGATTCTGTGCTTTCAGCTAAGGTGTATTCTGCCTTGCAGTGGAGGGCACATCCCAGGATGACCTCCTGCCCAGCTCCTACCCAAGACAGCCTGCACGGGTCTATCACAGTCCAAGGACACTGCACGGCTTGGGCAGGGTCAGAGGAGATGGAATTGACTGGGCAGTTCTCTGCACCAGCAGCCCTCCACCTGCTCACAACAGCCATGGCTCCCATGAAGTGGTCAGCACGGCAGAGCCAGGACACAGCAAAGCTGCTCTGGGCTGGACAGCTCCATCTATATCCAGTGCAGCAGTAGCTTCCCTCTCCTTCACTGCTTAAACTATCCAGAAGTGCTCTGAAATGGGGACTCAAAAGAAAGGCGCAACAGGAGTGCCAAGAATTTACTCCAGTGGAGGTGCCCTGTGTGGAGGGGCTGGACTGCACTGAAGCCCCAGGAGCACAAGGCAGCTGCTCACAGAAGAGCTGGGATGGGCTCAGGTGGAGTTGCATTATTTGCATGCAGCTCTCTTCACAGAAGCAAATTGCAAGGAGAGGGCTCTATTTCAGGAATGCTTGCTGAAGCTTATGTTCACACCCCCTTCTCTTCCTTGCATCCTACACAACCCACACCTGGACATAAAAGTGCCAGGAAAGACCTGGATTTCAACAAGCAGACAGCCCTGTTGGTGTGGATCACAGAATCCTTCCAGCTGGAAAAAACCTTTTGGATCATCCAGTCCAACCATTCTCTGACTCCACCAAGGGTGCTGCTAAACCACGGTCCTCAGCACCACAGCTCTGCCTCTGAAACACCTGCAGGGATAAGGATTCAGCCTCCTTTCAGGGAGCTGTAGAGAGCAATGAGGTCCCCCATCAGCCTCCTTCTCTCCAGACTAAATGACCTTAGCTCCCTCAGCTGCTCGTCACCAAATGTGTGAGGAGGCCTCACTGCCTTTCTCTAGACCTGCTCCAGCCCCTCAACATCCTTTTTGGAGTGAATGACCCAAAACCAAACCCAGTACTCAAGCTGTGGCCTCACCAGTGCTGAGTCCAGAGGGACAGTCCCTGCCCTGCTCCTGCTGGCCACGCCAGTGCTGATCCAGGCCAGGCTGCTGGTGCCCTTCTTGGCCACCTGGGCACACCCTGGCTCATCTTCAGGTGGCTGTTGACCAGCACTCCCAGTACACTCTACAGTGCCTTAAGCCAGCCCTAGTGTGTGTTTCTTGGGGGACACGCAGGTGTTTTGCCCCTCAGAGCCAGCCCCTCCTGCAGGAGTGTGGTAGGCAGTTGGGGTCACACCTGCCCCATGCAGCCATTCCCCTTCTCCCTGCTGCTGCCCCTCGGACAGCTGCAGATAGCTTTGTGGTGTTCCCCGACCCGTCCCAGCTGTCACTTAACGGAGCCATGCGTATTTAGTTCAATTAATTTTGCTCCATAAATCATCCCCTCCAGCTCCTTAATCATTTCCTGACTGCTGAACAAATGCCTTTGGACAGGGAGACAAAAATGCTGGCAACAGCCAGGCTGCTCAGGCAAGAACAGCTTTGTGCAGGCGAGACACAGCCCTGCCAATCTGCCACCCTTCACTTGGAGGTTTTTTTTCCCAGCACAAAATCTACAATAAAATATTTATCAGCCTGTAAAAAGATCATCACTCAATTTTCCTTGCAATTAGGGAAACACAAATAGTTAAAATAGAATAAAATATGTGCTTCATCTGAATGTATTCTTCTGGCTGTCAAAGAAGTAACAACAGGGTAATTATTGTATTTGAACTAAAAATTGAAAATGAAGGTCTGGCTCTTCGTAGAACAGGAAAAAAATATTTAAAAGTCAAATGGGAAATGAAATAAAGTATTTTCAGGGCTGGAAAAATTCTTATAGAAAAGGAAAAATCAAAATAGGCACAATAACTCCAAAGCAGCAATCAAATGTAACCCACATTTGCTGTGCAATGATTCCTGTGGTGACTGGTCAGGGAAAGGAAAGGGCTCCAGAGGGCAGGACAGGGTGGGTGAGGAGCAGCACAGAGGAGTGCTCCAGAGGATGGGACAGGGTGAGTGAGGAGTGGCAAAGGGGAGTGCTTTGGGTTCTGCACAAAGGGCTGTTGGTGAGCTGGATCTGGGCAATAAATGTGCAGCCAGAAAGGACTTCCCTGCTCCTTCAGACTGTCTACTTACGTCTGGCTGTCTGAGCTGGCCCTGTCCTCTTTCAGCTTAAATGTCTCTCCTTTGTGACTGTTTATTTGCCTAAGTCCTTTTTAAAGAGCAACATGACAGGCTGTGGGGCTTCTGTAGTTTCTTATAATTCACTTCTGCCTTCCCCCAACCACCACACGAGACCTTCCTCTATGCCTGTTTTGGTAACAAATGACAGGAGGAGAGGAAATGCCTCAGGTTGCACCAGAGGAGATTTAGGTTGGACGCCAGAATAACTGCCTTGACTGAAAGGGTTCTCAAAATCTGGAAGAACAGTCTGTAGAGGGAAGTGGTTGAATTACCATCTCTAGAGGTATTTCCAAGAGGCAGAGATGTGGCGCTGAAGGCAATGGTTTAGCCTCAGCCTTGGGGTTGGGCTGGGTGAGCTGAAAGGGCTTCTCCAACAGAGATGATTCTAAGATGATTTAAGACATACAGTCTAGGTCTATTAGTTTTGAGAACAGATGATATTCCCCAATTCTCCTGTGTGGGAAGACAGCAGATGGTTTAAAATCCAGGCTTTGAGACTGACCTCCATTCATCTCAATCTTGCAAATATTATACAAGGCTGGAACTGAAAGACCTTTGATAAGTAATTTGAAATAAATTAAACCATTAAGACATCTTAGCTCCTCTGTTTTCACAAAACTCAGGGGGCCTTTTAAACATTTTTCATTTGTGGCTGTTTTCCCAATGAGATGGAAGCTGTTTTATCATCCATATCTTGGACTCTGTTTGCAGGCAAAGGCTCATCCCTGTATAACAGCAGAGGCAAGGCAGAAGATATTCATGGATCACCCTGGTAATCTGCTCCTGAACCAGAACATTCCTGTATGTTCCGGTCCATGCCAGTTAGCCCAACATTTACAGGGCAGTAAAACCCTGAAGCGCATTGGGTGTCTGTGTGCTCCAAGTCTCTGAAGCCACAGAGGGGTGTACTGAAGAAAAGCAGCAAGCCTCAATGCTTGTCCACCAACTGGAGGCAGACAGCTGCCTGGAGACACAGCAGCAAGTGTAGCCTGAAAAGCCTATCAAGCTTTTTCCTAGCGGTCGAGTGCAGTTGAAGTGCCAGAGTTATAAGAATTTAACTTCTGCAGCAGATCCTTTTGTTGACCTGTAAGGTAATGCCCACTCTTCCAGCACTCCTAAGAAAGATGTAATGAGCTCCAGCTCTTGAGGCAAGCCTTACATCCCCCTGCCAGCAAGATGCTAGTAAGCACCGAGCAGAATGCATGTTGCTTAAACCTGCTCTGAGAGGGGTATTTTAGAAGTGCATTATTATATGGATCTTTGATATCCCGGGAAATCTGTCTATGATCTTTCTTCCTCCTGCGATTTGTGCCTAAATCTAGGGCTCCAGCACACACACAAAAATCATGTTTGTTCTTTCAACTCCACACTGCATTTATTATCCATCAAAAGTCTTTGGTCCCTGCTGTAAATCTGTCCAATCCTCTCTCTCTCTGATACAGACAGAATCTTTCTAGAAGTCTGTTTTTAATCCCTGCTGTGAAACATGAAGGCCCTAACATTAAAGCTGTCAGACTCTCAAGTCGAACAAAAAAAAGGCAGAAGGGTGCTCACAGATGGGTAGCCAAAGTCCAACTCTTGTGCACACACAGAGCCAGTGAAAGAGGCAAACTCTGCCTGATTTGTGTCATGAAGGAACAGAAACTGGTGCCTAGCGAGATGCACTGTGGTGTGCACTGGGTACCTGCAGAGCAGGGCAGTGACCTGCACCCAAGCCACAGGAGCCTTTGCACAGGCAGTCTGATGGAAGCTTTGCTCCCTCTCTTCTCTGGCCGTTCTGCTCTTTGTGGACATTACCCTCAGCTGGTCCCTCGCCCTCCCAGACCCCAAGGGGGCCGTGTGGGAGTTTGCTGACACAACACAACTCTCCCCATTCCATTCTCTGCCTTGGGGAGCGTCTGAGCAGCTCCCATGACATGGGCGAGGAACTGGGCACTGTGCATGCAGCCAGGGCTGCACCTGCAGACCTCAGAGGGCTTTGCCAGCCTTAATGATTCTTCTAGCACATGCTCTCAGCGGTATGAAGGGTTAGAGCTGTCATCAAAGCAGCACTAAGGGACAGCTCTGAGGCTGCAAGGCCCATGGCACCCCTAGGTGACACACAGCCTCCCTGCCCTGCTGCCACTGCAGAAAAGATAAAAGGTGATGCCCTTCACTGACAGCTCAGCTCCACTTTGCCACACCTGAAAGTGCCTAAGGCATGGCTGGGATCCCATGGGTGAGAAGCCAGAGTAGCAAGAAGGTTGGACCCATACAACAGTACAAAAGCATACTCATTAAAAACCCCAACTGTAAACCTGCTCCAAAACCCAGACAAATGAATGAAAGAAAAGAAGAAAAGTAGAGGCAGAAATCAAATTCAGCACAGAGGGAAGAAAGTCACAAAGAGAATTCCAGACATCAGCCTTGCCTTCCATTCAGGCTTTCCCCTTGGCTTCCCCAGGAGCAGGAGGCACACAAAAGACACCTACCAAAGACCACCAGCCCTGCAGACCTAGAAATGCCGAGGCTGTCTCCTGGCACAACGCGAGCTATGTTTAACATCATCACTGACTTAGGGTGAAGTTCAAGGCTCACTTAGCAAAGGTCTGTCTGACCTACAGGTTTCACCCAATGACTACATTTGATGAGGCAGATTGGAAGGAGTTCTAAAAAGAGGAAGAATTTAGCCTCAGAAAGTGGGATTTCTGAAATCCTCAGTGTCACAATTTCAGGGTGGCAGGATTAAATTACAAACTGTTAAACCTTGTGTAAGTCTGATGTTAAACCACATAGAAGAATAATGAAAGCAAAACCTGGCACCTACCCACTTCAGCCAAAGTCTTGATACATGACTCCACTGAGGCTTTCTGCGTTGGATTTGGCCAGGTACAGTTGTAAATTCTAAAAGCAGACTGCAGAAGCTGAATAAAAACAGGCTGGTGTGTCTGAAAGAAAAAGAGACAGATGGGATTGAAATCTCCCCACATCTGCCCTAGGGTTTGACACGGTGCAAACCACATGAAAGAGGTTTTTGGCTTTGTAGACTCATATTACAGCTCCATTACTTTCATTTTGCTCTTTGGGACTGGAGGGAACAGAAATCCATGCTGCATTTGTAAAAGGGCCAAAGCATCCAACTGTTCCTCACATCACCACTGGTGTCCAGCAAACACAGCAGAGAGCAGCAGGACTGCTGAGCCTCTCCAGTTCTAATGCACACTAATGCACGAAGTATGGGTAACA
>WAAF01004125.1:0-21555 GCA_013400475.1 Tricholaema leucomelas | reverse complement strand
AACGGCACAATGTCCACCTGGCGACCAGTGATCTCTGAGATCAGCATAAATTCATGAGGGCTCAAAGAGATACACCCACAAGTGCTGAGAGAGATGGCTAATGCTGTTGCTTTACCGCTCTCCAGATCACAGGGAATGGGAGAAGTGCCTGAGGTCTAGAAGAAAGCCACTGTCACTCCAGTCTTCAAAAAGGGTAAGAAAGTGGACCCAGGAAACTACAGACTAGTCAGCCTCACCTCCATTCCTGAAAGGTGATGGAGCAGCTCATTCTGCTGGAGCGGGTCCAAAGGAGAGCCACGAAGATGATCAGAGGGCTGGAGCACCTCTGCTATGAGGACAGGCTGAGAGAGTTGGGGCTCTTCAGCCTGGAGAGGAGAAGGCTTCGAGGAGACCTTATAGTGGCCTTCCAGTATTTGAAGGGAGCCTACAGGAAAGCTGGGGAGGGACTATTTACACGGTCTAGTAATGTTAGGACGAGGGGGAATGGGTTTAAGCTGGAAGAGGGGAGATTTAGACTGGATGTTAGGAGGAAGTTCTTTACAGTGAGGGTGGTAAGGCACTGGAACGGGTTGCCCAGGGAGGTTGTGGATGCTTCCTCCCTGGAGGTGTTTAAGGTCAGGCTGGATGAGGCCTTGGGCGAGCTGCTCTAGTGGGAGGTGTCCCTGCCTGTGGCAGGGGGTTGGAGCTGGATGATCCTTGAGGTCCCTTCCAACCTAAACCATTCTATGATTCTATGATTCTATGATTCTGGAGATTAGGCACATGGATTTGCCAAGGGGAAGTCACGTTTGACTAATCTGATAGCCTTCTACAATGGCATGACTGAATGGGTAGATGCAGAGAGAGCAGTGGATGTTGTGTTCCTTAACTTTAGTAAAGCTTTTGACACTGTCTCTCATAACATCCTCAGCTGAGGAATTGTGGCTTAGAAGAGTGGATGTTGAGGTGGATTGAGACAACTGGCTAAACAACAGAGCCCAGAGGGTCATGGTCAACAGCGCAGAGTCCAGTTGGAGACCCATAGCTAGTGATGTTCCCCAGGAGTCAGTGCTGCATCCAGTCTTGTTAAACATATTCATCAATGACCTAGATGAAGAGACAGCAAGTATTCTCAGCAAGTTTGCTGATGATGCAAAACTGGGAGGAGTTGCTGACACACCGTAAAGTTGTGCTGCTGCTCAGTGAGACTTGCACAGACTGGACAGCTGGGCAAAGATGAACCTACTGAAGTTCAACAAGGGTAAGTGTAGAGTCTTGCATCTGGGAAGAAGTGCACCAGTACAGGCTAAGGGTTAACCTGCTGGAGAGTAGCTCCACAGAGAACAACTCTGGAGTCCTGTATGACAATAAGTTATCCATGAGACAGTAATGTGCCCTGGTGGCCAAGGCAAATATACATGGGTGCATTTAAAAAAATGTGACCAGCAGGTCAGTTGAGGCTCTTCTCCCTTTCTACTCAGCCCTAGTTAAACAACATCTGAAATTTTGCATATAGTTCTGGGCTACCCAGTTCAAGAGGGACATGGAGCTACTGCATAGAGTTCAACAAAAGGCTATAAGGGTGATTAAGGAAGAGGAAAAGCTGAGAAAGTTGGGGCTTTTTTGCCTGTAGAAGAAAAAAATGAGAAGGGACCTTATCAATGTCTACAAACATCTGAATAGTGACTGTCAGGAAGATGAAGCCAGTCCCTGTCAGTGATAGCCAGTGATAGGACAAGGGCCAGTGGCCATAAACTCAATCACATGAAATTCCATCTCAGTATGAGAAAAAGGCTTTGTTGTCATGAGTGTGATAGAGCCCTGGAGCAGGCTGCCCAGAGAGGTTATGGAGTATTTTTCACTAGAGGTCTTCAAAATGTGCCTGGAGGAATGCCTCTGTGACCTGCCCTGAGTGGTCCTGCTTTGCAGAGGTGTTGGACTCAGTCTCTGGAGGTTCCTTACAAACTGTAGCATTCTGTGATTCTGACACACAGGAGTTGGTATTCTTTCATTATTACCTACTCTATTTAATTGCCTGATTTACGCAGCAAAAAGTTAGTTCAACTGTAAGTTCCAGTCATTTGTTAGTAGTGATGGTCACTGTGATGGTAAGAAGGGAAAACATTACAAAGTTTTATTTCTTTCTGGAACAATGCTCAGAGTATTCTTCTCTCTAGAACTAGCTCCATCTCTCAAGAACTGTGTCTACATGTGTATTTGAGTTTCTGGTACACTGTAAACCTAGGAGAATAAAAAGATTGTGTCTGTAGCTTTCTCTGTACTGGACTGTAACAAACAGCAGAATGCCTGAAATTCTAGAGGTGAGTGGATGTTGTATGTTCTTTTGTGTGCATTCCAGTAGCACGAGTATCCTAAAAGATAGATTGATCTAACCTTGAAAGTCTGATGGAGACACTGCGGACAATATGCTAGTATTGTTCATTGTATCACTCTAGATTGAAGGTAACTGATGAGAGATTGCACAAACCATACATGTAATGAGCTGTCATTTAATCATCAAATTTTCTCAAAGTCCAATAATCTTTAAATGCATCTCTTAATTCTAATGTATTTCTATGAAAATATTTTTTGTGAGATTTTCCTTGCTACTTTCTACATGATTCAGAAGAGATTTTCTAGAAGTATAATAACTGACTGAGCAATTTGTGAAGAAACATAGAAAAATATTTAGTATATAACTTTCATCTGTAATAAGGATTTAAGTGCTAATTTTGTCTCCAAAAGCATAATTTTTCCAGCTGATATGGTCTTGGCTCTGTTATTTCAATGAATATTCAAAAAATACATAAGAAAAAATTGTATCTGCAAATTCCTGTGTGTTAGAAGGAAAAGGTTTCTACTTCAAAAGGAATGGAACAAGTCTGTTAGACATGAACTTTGTGGTCGTAGCTTAAATGTTGTGATGGTTTGGGTGTNAGCCAAGCAAAAGGAGGGTGAGGTTAGAAAGCAAGATGGAGTCCAGCCAGCAGCCTCAGCTTTCCCCAGCAGGCAAAGCTCCCCAGCGAAGAGAAGAAGCAAGTGCCCTAATCTTTGTTTTGCCTTTCTTCTTTACACATCCCAGCAAGACTGTGAGGGAAGTAGACCTCATCATTGTTTTAATTTCTCAGCCTATCATCTAGTTCTTCTCACCAAAACATGCCAGCTAGGCTCAAACTAGCACAAATGTGCACTTTAGTTCTTGCATGTCCATTTGTCTAGAGTTTGCACTACGTGTTTCATTTGATCATGTGTGAGCAGCCAAAGATAGCATACGGCTGCTGCTGGTGGGCAAAGTAGCACCTGCATCAAAGCCATGAGCCTGGAGAGTAAGTTTTGCAAAATTACGTTAAGAGATTTGGCCTCTCAACTGGTCAGATTACTGTCAGAGCTCTGGGACGCACAGCAAAACGTTTAGTGGTTAAAGAAACCATTTATTAAAAACATCTTCAGGAGTGGATTTGAATAACTGGAACATCAGGATCCTTCAGCCTTTCATAGTGAAGTTTCCTTACTTTTGGGGCTCTGTTTTTTGTTCATATGCATTGATACCATAGTTACAGAAGTGAGATTTATTTCCCTTTATTGTGGTTTAACAGGACAAAGGAACTTGCTCCTTTTTTCAATCAAGTGACATGAAGATCTGAGTTAAGAGAGCATGCTTCTGGATAGAATCATAACTTTTTGCTTAAAAATTGTAACCAAGTTGTGATGGTTTGGGTGTTACCCGCCCCACTCCCCACACATACTTTGGAAATCACCCAGACTAGACTCAGCTGGCTCTGGAAAATGAAGGAAGCTTATTATTTACAGCTTAGCACAATATACAAGCAGATGTTTACAGTATATACAGTTATATACAGAAATATACAAGGTAAAAGGTAATACAGAAACACAACAGCCCTCCCAGAAACCTGAGTCCCCAGGAGGGGCTTCCAACCACCCCTTCACCTTCCCCCCTACCCCTCTCAACCTTACCCCAGTCCCAAGGAAGAATGGAGGTTTGGCCAGGGGGGTTAGGAAGCAAAGTGGATTAGTTAAAGGGTGAGGTTAGAGATAGATGCAGCTTGGAGCTCCCCATCAGGGGTAGTGCCTTATCTATGTTTTGAGTCTTCTTCTTCTTGTATCTCTCAGTAAGCCTATGAGTGAAGTAGACATCCCCATTATTTTTCTTTCACAGCCTGTAATCTAGTTCTTCTCACCAAAACATTCTAGCTAGCTTCAAAATAGCACACCAAGTGTATACTTGTTGAATACAAGTCATTAACTTCTTTTTTCTCAAAGAGCCACTGGGAACTTGTCCAGCTGCCTGGGAAGGACTGGGGGGGGGGGTGTATCTGTCAGCTGGGAGGGGTTCCCCATCTTCTTTACCACATCTAGCTAGCCTGTCCTGGCCTGCATTAGAAGCCTTGGCTGGACCTGAAACGGTATCAGCCAGAGGCATTTGTAAGCTGAAAATAACTCATCTGGTCTTGATGTAACTGCTGAGTTGAATCACCTTTGCCTATTGCTGGTATGGGAATGGATTTATTTCCTTTTCAATGCCAATGAAAGCAATGGGTAACTCGCCTTATAATTTGTTCCTAGTAAATCAAATGGATGGTAGAAAGGCCAAATTCCTATTCTGCTGGGGGGGGAAGGAATTAGCAGTTGCATTAATTTCATTATTGTTTTGATTATTTTTCATATAGACACTTTCTTGAATTATTGAGTGCTTTAGGAGCAGCACTGGTAGCAATGAATAACATTGCACATTCTAGATAGTGTGAAAAAATGTAGATGTGGTTAGTATCAGTAAGAAGTGGCAGAACTTCTGGAGTTCAAAACATGTACTATCAATAGCGAATCCATATTTTAAACTAACATGTAGAATCAAACTTCTCCCCAAACTAACAGGTGCAGGACATATTCCAGAAACATGCTTGGTCTTTGATAAAACTACTCTGAAGATAAATGGCAACTTTGGACTGGTCTGTAGTGATATCTGTTGCTGCGTAAGGCTCTAAATTGCAGATATAGCTGCTTGCAAGGGAGAACAAAACCAAATGGAATATTTGAGACATTCTCTGGAAAGGAAGTTGCTATTTGTTGTCAGACTCTAAAATCTAATTCTGCTACGACACATAATCTTATTTTTGGCCTTATGGGAAGTTGCATTCTTTATCCCAAATTTAGCTCAGATATATTTTTCTCACTGAAGTGATTCATAATCCTTCTCTAAAGAAGAAGATTGTCTAAATGTGGCGTTTTTATTACAACCAGAAAGTACAATCTTTACTTTTATTCTGTATTTATTTACAGTAAGGTCAAAATGCACACTTCTCTGAGAAGCCTATTTACAAGACATGAAGTTACTTTTGTTTTTCTTAGCCAAAAGGCCTGAATGCTGCCAGCACTGTCTGGAATGTTGTTTACTTGGTCCATTTCTGCATTTTCTCTTTGTACATATGCCACAGTTACAGATTATTTACTTACAACTGACCAAAGTAAGGCCCCCAGTGCTTTGTTTATTCTTATCAGAGGCTTTATTATAAAAGGCTCATCATATGCTAGGACTTGTCCTTCTGTGCTGTCTTCCCTCTCTGCCTCTGTCCCACTCTCCCTGCCTCCTTTTAATCAGAGTTGCTTTTGGCAAAGATTTGGGGAGCTGCAGGGTTTTTATCCACTTTGTTTTCTGACTTGATCCCTCTATTAGTGCTTTAATTTCTTACATTAGTTCTTGCAATACAAACTAACTAAAATGTATTAACGTGCTTTGCAGGATTGTTTTTGCTTTGGTGTGGGGTTTGTTTGGTTGGTTGTTTTTAATAAGGGGATACTTATATAGTATGTGCTTCTATTTAAGCTTGTATTGTATTTTATAATCTCAGCTCCAGACGTTCAGCTGGTTGCAAGAAAATTGTGAGCACTTTAACATGTCCAATAGGAGGGTAGGGCAAGTGGGGAAGTTCTTTGGAATGCTGACAAATAATACTTGTCTTAAGATCATGTCAATTCCCACCATTCTTGAAAGGCTAGACTTAAAGATTTGTGTTCTTAATGGTATTACCATTCTGCTTTATTTCCTTTCTAACTGGCTAGAGTTGGGGTCGGAGTGGCTGGAAAGCAGCCAGACAGAGAGGGATCTGGAGGTGCTGATTGATACCCACCTGAACATGAGCCAGCAGTGTGCCCAGGTGGCCAAGAGAGCCAATGGCATCCTGGCCTGCATCAGGAATGGTGTGNGCCAGCACCAGAACAAGAGGACACAGCCTCAGGCTGTGCCAGGGGAAATTTAGGCTCGAGGTGAGGAGAAAGTTCTTCTCTGAGAGAGTCATTGGCTACTGGAATGGGCTGCCCAGGGAGGTGGTGGAGTCGCCATCCCTGGAGCTGTTCAAGGCAGGATTGGACGTGGCACTTGGTGCCATGGTCTAGCCTTGAGCTCTGTGGTAACGGCTTGGACTTGATGATCTGTGAGGTCTCTTCCAACCCTGATGATACTGTGATAAATAGTTGAAATGCAGGTTATGGATGCTAAGGGTTAGTGCAGGAGTAGTCTGCAGACAGCAGTCTTGGTTTGTGCCCTATTAATTGCCTGCAAGGGCTTAATTCTGCTACTTTTTCCTAGATGTACTTAATATTAAAAAATTGTGTAACTTTTGAGTTATTAACATATGTAATATCTGTAGGACAGAAGAAACTGCCTTACAGCATAGTAGGAGTTGGGAACAGCAGTAACTTGTAATTCAGTGTAGGTGTTTCCAGTAGCAGAGCAGTTATTCATAAGATTCTTTTCCCTCAGTTTCTATTTACAGCACTTGGAGTCCAAAGCAGTGCAGGTACAGACAGGGTTGCTCTCCCTTGTGTAAAGCAGCTATTTGGTAAATACTGACTCACCTTACTTGTGCCTGCAGTAAAAGATGTTCTCTGTCCTGTGCATTTGCAGAAGGGATCAATCCTTATTGTGAAATGGCATCTTTTTAGCCTAAGTTTTAACAAGCACACGTGCTTTGCTATACAAGGCTCTTACTGCTTTAGGATAAGGGTTTATTTTCATTATGCGTCTTCCTTATTCCCAGCTTTGGTAATTTAATTAATAAATATTTGCTGCCTATATTCACACCTGTACATCTTTTACTATCCCAACCTATATATAAATGCTTCTATGGAAATCAATCTGTCTTTTAAATTGAAAAGTGTAAGATTTTGGGTAAAGTTACTTCTTATAGGTAATAGCTGTTTCATGGTTGAATAATAAATCACTACTTGTCAGAATTTTAGTCTGATTCTCTGCCCACCAGTGACAAACCTAATTCCTGAAACACATGAGCTATAAACTACCAGTCATGATATAACTTGCATATAGCAATAAGAGGCTTGACCAAGTTAATAAAGCCTATGTATTATTATGGCAATACAATGCATGGTATAATAGGTCGATAATGTGTTTTGTCCCTCATTCCTGTTGTACAGCCCACACATCATCTTCCTGTCACAGAGTGTACTACCAGGAGGGAGCCATCTCTGTGGAACACGACTGTGCCATGAAATTGCTCATGCTTGGTTTGGGCTGGCCATTGGTGCTCGTGATTGGACTGAAGAGTGGCTAAGTGAAGGGTTTGCCACTTTTTTAGAAGATATATTTTGGGCTAGAGCTCAACAGGTAAGGTACATAACTTCTCCACTGAATTATGTGGAAATAGAAATTACGTACCCTGCTGTGATTGAGATGCAAATTAAACTTTCTGTGCTTTGAAGAGAAGTCTTTCAAAATAATACTGGAGCTTGCATGCTAGCTGGATTTAAAAACAATACAAAATGCTTCCTGATCCGCAGTGAACACTGAATCTTTTCAAGGGTGGAGGTCAATGGGAATGAGAATGGAAACACTTGTCAATTACCTTCCCACAGATTTACTACTCAGTTATTAAAATCTAGATATTGAACAGTTGCTCTGCATTCTTTCCACTTTTGCTGTGTTTCTGAAACTAGAATGATCATCAAAGTTTTACTGAGTACTGTAATATTCCATCAGCCTAATGAAAACAGTCTGGTTTTGTCTAGTGAGTATCCAGGAAGTGTACCTGAAAACAAAATGGAAGCTGATGAAATAGGACAGAAAAACTTAAATAGTTTTCCTCTTCTTTTGCCCAGAAAGAGTTACCTTCATGTCAGAGGCTTAGAAATCATTGTCTGCCTGAAAGTGGAAGCCTCATAAATTGCATGTCAGCTAGTAAAGCGGTGTTCTGATCCAGTTTTTATCTCTCTGTCACTTCTACTACTTCCAGAATTTTGTGAGTTAGTGTGTTTGTGTCAGGCCTTGTTTCTACACCTTCAGTGTGCAGAGCTCCATCTGTGGAAGAACAAGGTTCTAGGAGCTGACATCATACACTCTTGTGAGTCTCCGTTTGATTAAGCTTCAGACGTATTTATAATACTGAGCAAACCAGAATTCCTTGTCAGTTACTGTGTTTCTGGAACAAGAATGAGAGGAATGCTATCCAGACATTTTGCTTTTCCTTTCTGATCCTGAAACTCACCTCTGCCCTTGTATTGATATCAGATCTCTGCTGTGAGCTTTTCACATTAATTGTAAACATTTGTGAGCCACTTGGATGTGCTTTCATTGTAGTAGACACCCTTCCATGTAGATAAATGAAAAGGAGTAAGTAACAAAACAAGATGATTAGTGCCCTTGTTAATTAATAAGGTCAGAAAGTTGCCTTCTTTTTCCTTCCCCCTCCCCCTTTTAAAAAGCTATTGTTATTATTATTGACTAGCCTCGGTGCCGTGCAATTTACAATTGCAGGATTGTGAGTATATTCCATAGTGCCTGACAACACCTTCAGTTGTGGCTGACATACTGGTGCAATGCAGGATAATGTTAGCTGCTTTCACTTTGTCCCATCTCCCCTATTTTCTTATAATAGAGAGGCATAAATTAGTAGTTGTTTGTAAGTTGACAACCTGGCATTTATTTTGTAAGCATGGATCTCTTACCGCTTACATAACTGAGGGAAATGACAACAGGGAGTTATCATGGATATGGCAGAAGTAGTAGGAAAGAAAAGTGAAGTCAGGAGACAAAACAGCTCTTTGCTTTCAGGCTGGGAAAAGTAAAGATGCAAATAAAACCACTACAATAGGTATCAAGACTGTAGATTCAGTTCGCTAATTGCTGGACACAAAAGGGAGATCAACAGGCCCATCTCGCTTCTCAGGCAGGACTATTTCACTGGCTATTGATTTGATGTGCACAGTGAGGCTTCTGTTTTCCTTAGTGCTGCTCTTAACTCACATAGCAGCAACTGGGGCATTTTATTGTTGCGCATTTGGGGCTTTTTTCATGGATATCGATATGATCTCCTGCATCTTCTACACATGACAGGGCAACAAAATAAGTTTATTTTTCTGAAAATTATTATTGTCTACTGGGAAGGAGCAACCAGGGATCTGTGTTTTTTGTGTGTACTAAGCAGCTGTCACACGATGAAGTAAAAGGGCAGCAGGAATTGAAAGCTTTACTTCGCTGGCGCCGACTCAGAGATGAGGTACAGAACTCTGAAGAAGAGCTACAAGTTTTGAGGTAATAATTTGTGAGTCTAATCTTTGCTCTTGCATGTTCCTTCTCCTGTTTTCCACCATTATCATCTTTCAAAAGATACACATCCAAGTCATCTGATTAAATCCACTGCATTTCCCTATTTCATTCTCAAGAAAAGTCAAATTAAATTGACTAGGTTATTCATCTCCTGTACAATGCAATCGCTTCTCTCTTTAGTATAAAGATATTTCCAAAACCATGGAGTTTGGTTTGGTACAAAATGTCCCTAAGCAATGTATAAGACCCTCTATTAATGGGAGAAAAAAGGCATTTCCTGAGCAAAGTTTACTGTTTGAAGCTGTAACAGATTAATTTTCTAGGGCTGAAGACAAGCATGTACAGGAGTATACTATGTAATTACCAAGGGGAATGAAACTTTATGAAAAAAACAAGGAAAAAGCATAATGAACTGCATAAATATACTTTCTCTTTAGAAATTACTAATGATATTTAAACAAGAATTTGGTCTTTAGGTACCAAATGCTGAGCTCAAGGCTTCTTCTTGCATAACTAAACATAATAGATTTAAAAAAAACAGAGAGAGAGAGAAAAAGAGTCTTGCTTTGCTGATGATTAATAGCTTGGGCTGATTTCTGATTAGTCCCTTGGGAATCTGCCATAGTCTTCTATCCTGAGGGGCCACCTAACATCTCCACTGCTTGTCTCCCCACAGTCCTTGACCAAGAAAATCAAATTTACTAATACTACCTCACATCAGCTCTACACTGATTAAATCATGGAAGCCTTTCTGCTACTCAAAAGTAGAGGTAGTGCACACAGTCTTAGGCAGGTTTTTACTAACACGTTCTTAGACAGATGTAATTGAAGAGTTTCCATGGTACTTAGCTAAGCTGTTTTAGTGCTAACATTTTAAAGTAGCTTCTCACTGTACAGCTGAAACATTGTTTACCTGAAACGTCATTTTTCTTTCATTAAGTGAAAATCATTAACAAATTGATCTCCACCTTCTGTATAAACAACTTTTAAATGTTACCATTTTGTGTATTTTCATACATTCCCTTGTTCTTGTGCTTTCCCAGAAGGACCTAAGAGCCTTTTGTATTTGGGTACTAGAAACTGTTTTCCAACATAGGAATTCCTCTCTGTGGCTTCACCACACAGAGTGGTGATCAACGGCACAATGTCCACCTGGAGCTCAGTGACAAGTGATGTCCCTCAGGGGTCAGTGCTGGGACCAGTACTGTTTAACATCTTTGTCAGCAATATGGACAGAGGATTCGAGTGCACCCTCAGCAAGTTTGCAGATGACACCAAGCTGTGTGGCACAGCTGACTTGCTGGAGGGCAGGGATGCCATCCAGAGGGACCTGGACAGGCTGGAGAGGTGGGCCCAGGCCAACCTCATGACGTTCAACAAGGCCAAGAGGAAGGTCTTGCACCTGGGTCGGCACAATCCCAAGCACAGACACAAGCTGAGTGACAAATGGCTGGAGAGCAGCCCTGAGGAAAAGTACCTGGGGATCTAAGTTGATTAAAAGTTCAACGAGAGCTGGCAGTGTGCACCTCCAGCCCAGGCAGCCAACCATGTGCTGGGCTGCATCAACAGAAGCGTAGCCAGCAGGGCAAGGGAGGGGGTTCTCCCTCTTTACTCTCTTTACTCTGCTCTTATCCAACCTCATGTGAAATACTGTGTACAGTTCTGTAGCCCCCAAAACAAGAAAGACATGGAACTGCTGGAGCGAGTCCAGAGGAGAGCCACGAAGATGATCAGAGGGCTGCAGCACCTCTGCTATGAGAACAGGCTATGAGAGTTGGGGCTTTTCAGCCTGGAGAAGAGAAGGCTTCAAGGAGACCTTATAGTGGCATTCCAGTCTGGAGGGGGCCTACAGGAAGGCTGGGGAAGGACTATTTTACAAGGTCTTGTAATGACAGAATGAAGGGTAATGAGTTTAAATTGGAAGAGATTTAAACTAGATGTTAGGAAAGGGTTCTTTACAGCGAGGGTGGTGAGACACTGGAACAGGGAGGTTGTTTGTGCTCCATCCCTGGAGGTGTTTAAGGCCAGGTTGGATAAGTCCTTGAGCTACCTGTTCTAGTGAAAGGTGTCCCTGCCTATTATGGGGAGTTGGAACTGGATAATCTTTGAAGTCACTTCCAACCTAAACCATTCTATGATTCATGGCATTGAAAAATGTCACCAACTGAATAATTGTGGTCTTTTTTGATCAATCTTTGTCATGGTTACTGATGAATTGTGTATCTTACATGTAGCAGAATAAGTGAAGCCATGCACTCAGCAAACTGATGACTAGCATAATTATTTTATTATGGATACTTAATATTATTTTATAGTAGCATCTTATAAACTACCTGTGGAAAAAAAGAAGTCGGGTATGAAAGAAGTAGATGTCTTTTCAGGAGGCAGCAGCTCTGAAAGACAGGACCAGCAAATTATATATATTCAGAGAACAATGACAAGTTGCATGTGGAGTATCAGCAGGCCTTCTTTCCAGGAGGCTAATGCAGAGTGGAAATAGATAGACCTTTGCTATTCTATAGTGGGTCTGCAATATTACATTGGCTTGAAAAATTGAAGAAACTGTAGGATAAGAAATCAGTAGTCTATCTCCATCTTTCAATGCTGGAGGAAGACACTCTTTGAAAGAAATTATGAACTGTGTTAGGAACATTCCAAAAGTGAATCTATATTTTATCAAGGTTTCAGTGTATGATGTGGATTTCTTGTGCACTGGTCCTAAGTATAGCACCTAAAGAGTGGGGAAAAAAAAAAAAACAAACAACAAAAAACAAACATTTAGCACTCTGGACAAAACTCTAATAAGAAACCATTACATTGACACAAAAAAAGGAAGAATATTTTCCTCAAAGCAGACATAGATGTGAAACAAATTTTATACAGGGATTAGCTATCATGAGAAGTAATAGGGATTAGCTCATGAGAAATATAAGAATTATGTGCTTTGAAGAATCTGGTACTACGTTGTCCCTGTCCCATAGACGTGAGGGGAAAAATGTTTGGTTTCCAAGATGGGCTATATCAAAATTCATATTTAGAACTGAAGATTGTTTCAGTCACAGGCTCCTAAAACAGTTGGGACATTGTCTAGATGGAAGAAAACAAAGCTAGAGGACTCTGGTGAAAGGCCTGGAACACAAACCTATGAGGAGAGGCGGAGGGAGTTGGCGTTGTTTAGCCTGTAGAAGAGGAGGCTCAGGGCAGACCTCATTGCTGTCTACAACTGCCTGAAGGGAGGTTATAGCCAGGTGGGGGTTGGTCTCTTCTCCCAGGCAACCAGCAACAGGAGAAGGGGACACAGCCTCAAGTTGTGCCGGGGGAAGTATAGGCTGGATGTTAGGAGGAGGTTCTTGACAGAGAGAGTGATTTGCCATTGGAATGGGCTGCCCAGGGAGGTGGTGGAGTTGCTGTCCCTGGAGGTGCTCAAGAAAAGCCTGGATGAGGCACTTAGTGCCATGGTCTAGATGGCTGGGTAGGGCTGGGTGCTAGGTTGGACTGGATGATCTTGGAGGTCTCTTCCAACCTGGCTGATTCTATGATTCTGTGATTCAGTACTACACCTGTGATGGCACTGCTTACAAAAGCGTAGCTTCTCTGCCATTTCACTCTGTGCAAGCCTAGTTCTCCACACTTCACTGCTGTAGATTTGTGGCATAGCAGATAGTATACTGTATTTTAAAAACAGAGAGTTAACAAGTAGGCTTGTTCTAGACGTAACTTTCGGTAAACCCCAAACCTCTCAGTGTGTGTGGAAGGCTTCCTCCTTTAAAACTTCAAGAAGATTTCTTCCAACCCCAAATGGTAAAGTGAAAACCAGAACATTATTCCTTCTACAGTGTATTGCATGCAGATCAAAGAATTTATTCTTGGACATATAGTCAGGTAAGCTATTAAGCCAGTGTCAAAGTATAAGAAGAGAAATACCTAGTTGAACATGGTGACTTCAGTATCCTCTCTCCCTCACTCTCCTTTTTCCTTCCCTTTTTCTCATTTTTCATCATGTGTCTGCACCATAGAATGGTATGCAACCGATCTCCTGCTGAATGAGTGAAAAGAGTACACCAACAGTGATGGGCTCCAAAAGTACATTCAAATTATGGAATTAATTTCTCTGTCTCTAAGCCAAGTTATTTACTTTGGGTGAAGAAAAAGAGCGAACTGCTCACAGGTTTTTACTGTGTCTCGGGTGTCTCAAGTTAGTGTGCAATTCACAACTGAGAACTTGTATCAGGATTTTTTACTTAATTGTTCAAGACAAGTGTGTTACCATTTTAGGCCCGAAAAGGAGAGCACAGGACATTCACAGAGTGAATCTGGAGCATCTGTTGTCAAACACGGCCTTAAAGCAGAAAAAATCTTTATGCAGGTTCACTATTTGAAGGTGAGTGTTGTCAGCTGATTTTTATTGAAATTGCTTTACTAATGTGACCAACACTTCTTTCTTCCAGACATCATCAAATTCCTGTCATCCTACTTGTTTCTGGCTCCATTTCTTGCAGGGCTATTTCCTTTTGCGGTCTTTGGCGAGGACAATAGGAGAGGCTACGTACCTTGCGTCTTTACAAAAATTTGTCCATAAGTTCCATGGGCAGCTTGTCCTTTCTCAGGTACTGTGCTTCCTTACTTTCTGAAATAAATTCATGAAACTTTTGGGTTGGCTGTCTCAAACACCAGCTCTGGTTGTGTTGAAAAAACAGAGATGCAGTAGTAACTTCACAATATTGGTGAAATTCCTGCCTGCTGGAGGGCAGAACATTGTTTTTGCCAGAGCGATACGTAAATTGGACACCCTGCTGGTGTCTGATAATGTAAACAGTGAATGAGTGGGGTTTTTTTGGGTGGGCTGCCTTGAAAAGTCAATGTTCATAGGCACTGTGCTCTCAAAGACCATTTAGCATACTGAAATTGTTTCCTGTAGTCTTTAGCTCATGGATTTTAGCTGTGATCAATCAGTCTTTTCACTGAAGAAACAGAGTAGGAAGGTAACTGAAACGTTGTAAATCAAGAGTGCATGCACATTAGATTTCTGACTTTTATTTCCTTCCTCTCTGCATGCTGCTTTATTCAATCATTATCATTAGACAGCTTTTTTTCCTATGAGGACTGTCTCTTTCTTAAGTCAGAGTGATGGCCCTATCACTCTCTGTTACACTCTTATCACAGCCTCTATACAGGTTTTCCCATCATAGCTCACACTTCCATGCTTTCTAAAGCATTCTATTACTGAAGTATTTATATTAATAAATATAAACTTAAATAATCTCTTAAAGAAGGGATGTGTAGGATGTGCTGCTTTTTTTCTTTCAGTAGGCTTTCTTTGATAGTATGTAGTGGCAGGCCCCTTTGATAGTATGTAGTTGCCCTCACAGGGATTCCTTCCTGGGTCAGTGAAGGCTTGATTGATTGAATTAGGAATCAGAATCTTCCTTCTCTAAGTCCAAGTATGTATATTAATCACTTGAACCACTTACCTTGACTTAGCTTGTTCTTTTTCTGGCATAAATTGTGTATAAATATTCCATCTAAAGTAGAACAGCTTCAGACAGACTGACTCAGCAAGTCATGACACAATACATGTTAACTATAACCACTGCCTGTAGCATTAAAAGGGAAACTGTCTTGTCCTCTGCTGTTTTGTTTTGAGAAGCTCTCCAAACTTGAGTTTTTAGGAAATCATGTTATTGATGATGAATCTGGTTTGCATGATGGCACTGCAGCTCATCACTTTAGTAATGATGTAAAAACAGCCATTCATGGGGTGCCTGTGACCAGTCCTCTGAGCTCATCGTGGTTAAAAACAGGTCTGAAACAAAAGGCATCACGCGACAAATACTTGGCATCTGTAGAAGAGCAGTGTGATGACAGTGAGCGGCAGGGGAGGAGGGAGGAGATGAGCTATGAGTGAATTTGTGAAACCAGTTTTTTTGGTTGAAGTCTGTCTTTTCTGCAGTTATTGTTGAAATTTTTAAGAGGATTAAGCATGGTGATGAATGTCTCCTTGTAGCACAGTGTAAAGGCCTGTGATTCAAGACAGATATTGTGGTGCTGGAACGTGTCCAGAGACGGGCAACAAGGCTGGTGAAAGGCCTGGAACACAAACCCTATGAGAAGAGGCTGAGGGAGCTGGGGTTGTTTAGCCTGGAGAAGAGGAGGCTCAGGGCAGACCTCATTGCTGTCTACAACTACCTGAAGGGAGGTTGTAGCCAGGTGGGGGTTGGTCTCTTCTCCCAGACAACCAGCAAAAGAACAAGGGGACACAGCCGCAAGTTGTGCTGGGGGAGGTATAGGCTGGATGTTAGGAGGAAGTTCTTGCCAGAGAGAGTGATTGGCATTGGAATGGGCTGCCCAGGGAGGTGGTGGAGTCACCGTCCCTGGGGGTGTTCAGGAAAAGCCTGGATGAGGCACTTAGTGCCGTGGTCTAGTTGACTGGATAGGGCTGGGTGCTAGGTTGGACTGGATGATCTGGGAGGTCTCTTCCAACCTCATTGATTCTATGATTCTATTCTAGTCTATTTTGAGGCAATGAAGTCTAACACTTTCCTGTTTCTTCTAGCCACACTGATTCTTTGCTCATGCTCTGTACCACTTAGACATACACAAGACTAAGAAGCAAGAGAGCACATACACGGGTGCTGATGAAAGTGCTCACAAAGCCACTTCCCATCATTTACCATCAGTCCTGGCTAAGTTGAGAGGTCCCAGTTGACTAGAGATTGGCAATCATGACACCCATCTACAAGAAGCGACATAAGGAGGACCTGGGGAAGTACAGACCTGTCAGTAGGATCTTGGTGGCAGGGAAGATCATGAAGTAGATAAATGTTAAGTGCTGTTATACAGCATATGCAGGGCAACCAGGTGATCAGGCCCAGTCAGCATGGGTTCATGATGGGCAAGTCCTGCTTGACTAGGTGACCTGCTTAGTGAAGGCTGCGGATGTTGTATACCTGGACTTTAATATGGCATCTGACACTGTTTCTCACAGGATCCTCCTGGCTTCTGGTGTCTTGGACAAGTGGATGCTTTGCTGGGGATACTTTAGTCTGGAGAAAAGGGGGTTTATTGCTGTCTACCCCTACCTGAAAGGAGGTCGTAGTGAGGTGAGGGTTGGTCTTTTCTCTCTAATAACAAGTGATCGTGCTAGAGGAAATGGCCTCAAGGTGCACAGGAGGAGGTTTAGACTGGATTTTAGATGAAAATTCTTGACTGAAAGCATTATCAAGCACTGGAATAGGCTTCCCAGGGAGATGTTTGAATCACCACCCCTGGAGGGGTTTAAAAAATGCATAGATGTGGTGTTAAGGGACATAGGGTAGAGTAAGATAATGGTTGGAATTAATGATCTTAGAAGTCTTTCCCAACCAGAACAATTCTATGTTTGCAGTTTTAAATCTTACTCTTATGGGGTGAGACGTATGCACATACATCTTACAAATAGCTCACAGATCTGTGGATTCTTTTATAACTCAAGTAAACTAGAAGTTAGACCTCTTTGCTCTACTGCAGCAGCTCTGCCCTATGGAGGGACGTCTAGAGTGATAAAGGACTTAATGTTTCCACTGCTGCAGATGTTTCCTGTACCATGTCACTGAGATGTTCAGCAGTTATGTATGGTATAGGCATGGTATGTAAAATCCAAGTGACTATATGAGCCTTGTCTACTGAACGGTGTTCTAAATGTTATAAATGTGACACTTCACTATTACACAGCTAGAAACTTCTTTTAAATTACTGAAATCATGAAACTGCTAAACCCAAAGCAAAACTCATTGTTTTAATCCAATGGTAATGAAGGTGTTTGCATTCGGTGGGAAAAAGTTCTCTTGTTGCTTCTGGTTGTTGCAAAGTGAGTTGTTTCAACAGACTTTAAATGCTGCAGAACATCCTGCCAGATTATACTACTAGTCATGATAGCTAGATTGCATTGTAATTGCACTGCCTGTCTGGTGGAGGCATCTCCCTTTGCCTAGCATTCTGCTATGAAATGCCAGTTTGCTAGGTTATCTAACTCTACTCTCAAAAGGCAAAATACTATGCGTTGTCTATCTCTTTATTTAAGCAAGAGTAAGAGTAAGGCTTCTTAGGCTACTTATTATTATTTGTATATGTGCAATGTGTCCATAGCTATGTGCTTAACATAGGTCAGAAAAAGATACTTCCCTTCATTTGAGGATACTTCATTTGGTGAAGAAAGAGCTGTGTACTTTTATTACGTGCTTTTGTGCTTCTACCTTGTTTCACAGCAGCCTAAATGCAGATTGTATTAAAGTTGCTGAGAAGGGAATTTTACCATCATCCTGTTGTTAGGTCATTATGTTAAAAATGCAAAGGAGATAAAGCTATATCCAGTTGTAAATGCATTTACTTTCTTTCTACAAAATCTTAATGGTTACATTTATGTTGGTGTCTGGAATAGGTAGATAAATAATTGCAGCAGGACTTGCAAATGCAGAGGCAATGAAGTCAAGCTAGTACACAGTTTATTAGTCAAGTTTCTTCTTCAATGAATGTACTGTCAGTGTTTAAGTGAATAAAAGATTTAAAATAAGTAGAGGAGAAAATGCTAAGTCTGAATATTGTAGTGTTGTACTCCACCATGTCCAAAATAATTGTAAAAATTCACAGCTGTAGGAATTGTGAAGATGAGGAAAGCAAAACCAATGAAAATAATTGCCCATATTCTGAATACTGGTCTTGTTTTCAGTGGCCTTTGTATTATTTTTCCTAGACGGCTGCAGCTGCAAGGGAAATTACTTCAGATGTGCAACATTAATCAGTTTGCCTTTTTCCTTCATCTTGATTGTGTACTCAGTATGTTTTTTAAAGTAGTTTTTGTTTATTTTAGATGTGTTAGCAACAGATGAGTAAAGCAAGTCCAGAATCTTTGAGAATTATTATTTTTTTTAATCTTCCATTTTTCTGCCTGTGAGAGAATTCACTTACAGCTTTAAATGAACTTTAAAAATAATGGAGTGTTACTGACTACAAATAAATAGAAGGGAGTACAAGCTGCTGATATTCCTATACACAGGTAAGCTGTTGTTCAGTTTGATACTGAAATAAGAACACAGTGGGAATTTGTTTGCAAGCTGTAAGCTTCCTGAAGTTCTGTCTGCTATAATGATAACCCAAGACCACTTGACAGAGTTAGAGTTTGCTATAGTAAAATGACAGTCAAGGACACAGAGCTTCAGAAAAAAATAATGATTTATAATATTCTTAAAAGTTGTAAAAGTGGGTGTAATGATCTATGCATGCACAGTGTGCAGGAACCATGCATGTGTTCCTGCACACTGATTTGCATGGGCATATGCAATTTTAGCCAGTTTCTATTAGCTTGTAGAACTCTTGTAACTAGAACTGGAAGTCTAAGCATGTAGTGTGCATATATTTCGATGTTTCAACGTTTAGAATCTTTTCTTTAGATAAGGTTTAACTAAAAATACTTCTCTGCAGTTCAGCCCCAGCTGTTCCATGCTTATGACCTGTGAGCTTGAGCAAACAACTATTGACATCAGTGGGGCATGGTGTGGACTCTGGCCCTGTTCCATCTATAGCAGCCTCTAGGACATCGGTCTTTGCTTTCAGCACTCTCATGTGCTTGGAAAACAGGTGGATCAGTTTTACTCAGTTTAAGGTAGTTTTCCATTCCAATTCTTGGCTAAATTAACATATTCGTACTTCTTTGTTAATTATGCAGCATGCAGTCGTTATTCACTTTTATGTAAGTGGAGACTACTTGTAATTACTACAAGTCAAGTTTTGGGGGCTTTTTTACCCCCAAAGACTCTTTCTTCATTTATGCTCTCATAGGAGCATGCCTGGCATTTTGTTCTGTTTATTGCTCATAGGAAATTTATTTGCCAAGCATAGGCTTTTTTTTTCCACTCAGCATTTCAAGTTATAGTAAGTGTAAGGCAATAAGAAATAAACTTCACAAGGTCAGCCTTTTTAACCTGAGATTAACTGTGTTTACAATGCTTAAGTATGTGGCAGTTCATTAATTACATTACATACTTTGACAACACATTGTGTTTGTGTATAAAAATCTGACTAGCTTCAGATCACAGCTCTATTTCAGGACAAATATCTCAAAAGAGCAAACATATGAAATGTTGTGCTTGAAGTATTAGTAAGACTAGGTTAGTAGAAGTTATGGTAAAGGGCAAGATTTTTTGGGGTGAGAAAACATTTTTTTCAGATTTTTCTTTTCATAACTGTATCAGACAAATTTCATATTTTAAAGGACAGAGAGATCAGAACAAAGTAGGGCTAGAAATGGAAGCTGAGAAGAAAGCAAAGTAGTGAAGAGGAGCCAAGAGGGTTTATGATCATTTATAATACAGGTAACTGATTAAGAAGTTAGTTAACATGTCACGCATTTCAATGTTCAGCAATATAAGTGTATTTAAAAGATATCTCAGTGTCATTTCTCTCAAGTATAAAGATCTTGAAGTTGTCTTCTATCAGAGAATTAATTAATACATAAATCTGGAGATGTCTTGGAGTTTTATGACAAGAGGACACAAATCCTTGCCATAGCTGCTGAACTTAGTAAGTCTTCAGCTGAGAAGTATCTTACTGCATTTCAACTTCTGTTACAGTAGTCTCTCACTCCTCTGCTGACATCCAGTTTTTATATTTGCTTAGCTTCCATTTAACATCTTTCAAGCTTAAAATTGTGGTAGCTTGTTATGTCACATTATTTGATATGAAAAAGGTGAATACTTTAATGCCCACCAAAACAAACAGATGAGGGAACATGCCCAAGGCATGTGGTGTTTCAGCATAGTGCAGAATCAGAGCTTCTGTTTCTTTTAGTGGAATGTATTTCAAATAATCAGACTCAAATGCATTTTATATTATTTACTACTGAGCAGGAACAGCTGATAGCTCTATGTAAAACCATGGATATNATGTTCAAGGTGAGTTTGGATGATTGGCCAGGGGGGTTAGAAAGCAGAAGAATTAGTTACACATAAAGCAGGCCAGGGAGAGAAGTACAGGCACCAGCTGTGACAGAGAGCCACTGCATTATCTATGTTTTGTGTTCTTTTTTAATATGTCTCAGCAAGCCTGTGAGTGAAGTAGACATCACCACTGTTTCCTTTTCACAGCCTACAATCTAATTCTTATCACCGAAATATTCCAGCTAGTCTCAAACTAGTACAACCCACCCGTGTCTGTTTCACTCAGACTATTGCTGAGAACTGTCTAATCTAAAACAATACTTGCAATGATAAATATTACTAGTTCAGTTCCAACTTCCTGCTGTCTCAGATATAGGTGATTCAAAAGCTCAGAAAACAGCAAACAGTTTATCTTCTCACAGAGGAGATGAGAAGTGGGACGTTTTCATGGGTTCATGCTCATGTACTGTAGATTCTTTCATAGATTGTGCCTTTGGACACCAGGTAACAGCTATAACAGAATATTATTAACAGCTTGTATTATACACTCTGAATTTAAACTCTCTCAGCTAAAGTTAAAATTTCTCTGTGGAATACCCTGAATTTGACCATTCTCCTGCATTACCTAGTATGTGTGACCAGGACATTCAGCAGAAACCACCCCTCAGACAGGTTTCCCGTTGCCCAAAGGAGAAAATATCCAGTTTTTCCTAGCAGATTCTTTTCACGTACAACAGGAACTTTACCACCTTCCACTGTTTGTACCACATCTGATTGTGCAGGTCATGCTCTGTTTACTGAACTCCTACTATTTACCAACCAGGTTGCTTGTGCTAAATGTTTGTCCCAGTTTTTCAGATTTCCACCCCCCGTGGCTTTCAGGGTGGTTTTCAGCCAAATGTTGTAGCGTTCAGTCTTTCCCGAAGCTGGTGCATAGTAGGGTATTGGTAGATCCACTCAATACTGTGCTCTTTGGCCCTGACTGATTCTATGAGTCTAAGATTGTTCTTGAAATGAGTGTCATTGACTGATTCAGTTCTCTCTGGAGTTCCATGGTTTCTCTCTCCAAGCCAAGAATGGTGTTACATG
>WAAF01004123.1:26797-44216 GCA_013400475.1 Tricholaema leucomelas | reverse complement strand
TTCAGCAGATCCCTGTCCTTCTTAAACTGGGATCCCAAAATTGAATGAGGTCTCACCAGGGCAGAGCAGAGGGGAGGAGAACCTCCCTTGAGTTGCTGAACACACTCTTCCCAATATACCCAAGGATCCCATTGCTTTCTTAGCCACAAAGGCACATTACTGTCCCATGGATAACTTGTTATCCACCAGCACTCCCAGGTGGTTAACAAGTTATGTACATGTACATTGAACCACATGCTCATTCCATCACCCCTAGTGATGTGATACTGGCTGCTGGCCCACAGCAAAGAGAGACTTCAGAGGCGTTAAGCAGATGGATACCCACAATGACAATAAATTCCCAATGCAGAATTGTGATGTTCAGTATATCCAGACAAAATACCTGCAAGTGCCTCAGGAATTGATAACAGATTTGAGAGGTTTATGCCAAGAGCATGTAACACTGAAGTTATAAGTGGAATATAGTGATGAAATTCAGCTCTAAGCTCCAGCAGTGATTGTGGTGAGGCTGGGTGTCAGGGCTATGCCATGTACTCACCCAGGACAGTGGAGTTATTTCCCTGGGTGATACAGCAGCTTTACATCTGTACTCTGCAGAGCTGAGACAATGGATTGAGAAAAGCCAGTGGACAAACTTGAAATAAGGTGATAGCTTGAACCCCTAGGCCCCAGCACCTTGAAGTACTTGATGTGTTGAAGGAAGTCTCCAGGTGGGAATTCTGGACTGTTCTAATTTTCCTGGGCAGATCCTGATGTGCCTGGACCCAATACACAGGTTCCTCCTGTGTGCTGGATGGGGACTCAGACTGCTCCAGGTGATTCTTCCTGCACAATCAATGGAAGTGTGCATAGATGAGACACCTGTAAGCAGTCAGTTCCTGCAGAAGCAGAATTGGCCACATAGATCTGTCTCCTTGCATAGTTAGAATATGTTTTGTGTCTTGATTATGATGACCAATAGTGACAAATGACTGTTTTGGAGCGGTCGCACAGAACCAGCAGCCAGCTGGATCATGAGTGAGGAAGAAACATCAGTCTGGGGAAGCTAACCCAATCCAGCTGAAGGTGCTGCTGTGAAGAGGCTTGAAATGGAGAATGCTCCTGCCCTCTGGGCAGTGACTGATCATTCTGTCCAAGAGATTAGACTGTCCAAGTAAGCATTTGGCCTGCGCACTGGAGTGCTGGTGGAGTTTCATGTGATGAATTTTATTTTTAAGCAAAGGCTGCGTCCATGAGTGACTGTGCAGCGTTTTGTTGTGTGAAAGAGGTATCAGGTGCCCATGCTTCATTCTTCTAAGTCGTTTGCAGAAATTAAAATGTGTGATTTTTATGGAACAAATGAGGAGGGGAAAAAAAAGGTGATCAATAGCATTGCAGTGAATATCAAATGAACATATAATAACAGGACATTAGGAAACAATTAGAAACTAAGTGCCTAGATGTTATTAATTCATGTGCTATTCATTGCACCAACATTGATCATGTAATATAAGTGTGGTGTTAGTTACATTTTAATCATTCAGTGTTGGAGAAGGACTAATTAGTTTCAGAGATGGGAATAATCCACTTCTGTTTTAAAAAATGTAATATCCCCTCTACGCTGCCCTAGTGAGGCTGCATTTGAAATACTGTGTCCAGTTACGGGGTCATCAGTTCAACAAGGACCTCAGGGAACTGCTTGAAGGAGTCCAGCTCAGAGCCACAAAGATGATTAAGGGAATAGAACATCTCCCTTACAAGGAAAGACTGAGGAAGCTGAGGTTTTTGAGCTGGGATGAGTCTGAGTTTATAAATATAAGGGCAGATGTCAGGAGGACAGAGCCAGGCTTTGCTCGGTGATGTCCAGTGATAGGACAAGGGGCAAGGGACACATGCTGGAGCATAGGAGGTTTCATGTAAACATAAGGAAAAAACTTTTTCACTGTGGGAATGACAGAGCAATGGAACTGGCTGCTCAGAGAGGTTGTGGAGTGTCCTTCTCTGGAGACATTCAAAACCCACCTCGGTATATTCCTGTGTGTCCAATCAAAGCATTTCTATGATTCACAGTCAAGCTGCTTAACACTACACTCGTTTAGATCTTTTGTAAGCAATAGCTGCTTTCTGTTTGTTCTTACCTAAGTGCCTCCAAATGGAGAGGTAGATCTCTAGTGGCTTCTCTGCTGACCAGATTGTTTTCTTCATGACTTGGGAACCTCACAGGTCGTGATTTGGCAAGTGTGTGCGTGTGTGCTTCCTAGTTACATGTTTTCCCATGACTTAAGGTTTAGGAGACCTCGGTGCAGTCATAATGATACAGTTGAAACAGAAAGACAGCTGGAAGATAAGAATCAGTAAACTAAATTGGGGAGTACGTGGTAATTTTACTTTAAATGAGTAATGTTTGGGAAAAACCTGAGAATATGGGTCCAGATGAGTGTAAACAAAGCCCATTGCAGCTTTTTGGCTTTTTGCTTCCCTGGTTCCTTTGTTGTGTGTTAGAGGAAAATAAAGATCAACTTGTAAGCTACAGTAACACACAGGGTTAGCTTTGCTATGTTGTCTTTTTCTGTATCCTCCCAGCTCCGTTTATTTATTTATTTCATTCCAAGACAGGGGCAATTTGTATTTCCTGTGGGTGGGTTGGTTTCAGTTCACAGAAACAGTGACGTGCTTTTGCTTCAGTAGCGGACTCCAAATGGATGCTTTTTATTCTATTATCTCCCTTAGTTTTATATAGTATTGATGAAATTGAAAATCAGTGACCTGACAAAAACAAAATAATACAGCATGAAAATTGCTACCATGATTTCATACTGTGTTAATGCAGGGATGTCATTGCTGCTTCAAAATAATAACAGTGTTTTGCTTCTAAACTTATGGCATCTCTCTCCTCTTCTCTCCCTCTGCCCTCCCCGCTCCCTCCCTCCCTTTCCTTTTTTAAAGGAGAGATGATTCCACACTGAAATTCTCTTTAATCACATCTTTCGGCTGCTTGTTAGGGAACAGCCACTGTTAACAGTTAATTTTTGAAGCAGCCACTGGAATCTCTGAAGAGAGGCAGGCTGTGTAGTGCAGGTAGTGACCTGCTGTAATTCACCTAGAAACAGTCAGGTGGAACAGTTGCCATAATGTGGTTAAATGCAGAATATGGGAATCTTCTAAATCACTCTTCAAAGGAGAAGCATGGCCCAGGCTGCCTGTCAGTGCCCTCTGAATTCACGTGGGGCACTGATGGTCCTGGAATATACAGAAGTGGTATTCTCTCTATTCTCATATATTCTGATAAAGGTTCTTCCTGATTTGCAATGGTGTGATCAAGTTTTTTATTTAGGAAGCTTAACTGCATAAGATCTCCTTATCAGATCCTCCTAGCTTGCTAAGGACAGTCGAACCACCAAATTTGCTGTAAAAATGGTGAATTGTATATCAAAGATGAGAAGGTAATTGACAAAATTTGTCATGCAGGAAGAATGTTTTCCAGATCTCCAGTGCTTGTGCAGATTCCACCATCACAAAGGCTTATCTGTTCTGGCAGCAAGGCAGCCTATGTAAAGTCCCAAATTAAAGGCCAAAGTTAGCAACAACTCCACTTATGCTTCCTCTGCTTCTTGATGGCTTGCAGGAGAGAGTTAGCCTGGCTATTATGTGTGTATGGATTGAAACAGCCATCCCTACCAAGGCTCATGGCTAAGATGGAAAGGCATGGGGAAGAAATAAAATGCTGCACCCTCTCCTCTTACTCTACCCAATTAACTTGTCTCAAGAATACACTAGAGGTCTGTTTTTAACAAAGCAATAGTAAGCTGCTTGCATTTAGGCAGTGAGTTGAAGGGCTGCTGATATAAAAACCTGTCTCTATATGCTTCCTCCACACTACCTGAGATCTTCTCTCACATACAATTTCCTTAGCCTCATACGTCTTGATTATTTTTAGGCATAAATAATTTATGATTCAGTGGGCCAGAGAGAAATTCTGTCTGAGCATGAGGTTTAATTGTTTGTGTTCACCTGAGGGCTCCAGTTCCCATGCTTAAGAACAACTTCAGATCTAATGTCCCCTTTTGGCACAGTGATTTGAAGTTTCTTTTCCAGCTAGGGTGCCTGGTACACTGAAGAATTATCCAGCTTAACATTGTCCTTTATAATTCCATAACCTCCATGGGGAGAGGGGAGAGTGGGGTTCTGGCCTGATGGATTGGTACTCCACCCTTTAACAGATAGGTTGAAATACAGGCTGGAATTCTCCTAAGTAATTCCAGCAGCCTGGGAGAGCACTCTGACCATTTGGGAATGGTTCCATGGCAGCAAATAAGATGTTCCTCATCCCATGGCTGTAATTCAAAAACACAATGACAACTTCTTTTTGATTTTGAAAGAGGTAGCATTGGTAACTTCTTAGATAAGGGAAAGTTTTATGTGAATTCACACTTCTGTTTCTTAATTAGTAAACTCTAGCAATTTTTTGCTGAGCAGGCCAGATCTGCTCCCTGACTTGGCTGTCATTTTGTCGTGTCATTGTCTTAGAATGATTTTGAGAAGTTTCAATCTCTGCCTGATAGTACTAGGACAGATATAAACCAGACAATTGAAGGAGAAGAGGCTTCTTTCAAAAGAAAATTTCTGTTTGCTGAAATAATTTTATTTTGTTCCCAAGTGTTTGAGGTCCATGGCTAACTTTTGTCTGTGTTTTAGGGTGCAGGAAGCTGTCTGTGATTTATGTTGCTGGCAATGTGCTGTCTGCTTCAGATTTGTTTGTTTCTTAAACATGCTCTTGACTGTTGCCACTTTTTCTCGAGATTGCCTGCAGTTTTAGCATCTTTTGTTTGTTCTCATCCCCTGCTGTGTTTACTTCATTTCAGCTATCTACAGGTTTTAGCTATGAACTGCCCATCTGATGGGTTTCCTGCTGATTTTATTGGATTTCTGGAGCTCCAGCATTAGTTGCAGTGAGCACTGGAGCACCATCCATGGACCCTGCACCCTGAAGGGAGAGCAGGTGCTCCAGGCGTTCAGCGATGGGTCTGGTCTGATCACTTAAGCCTGCAGTGTTGAAGGGATCCTCCAAGACTGGCTGGTACCAGCCAGACTTCAGACAAAAGGAATTTCCCGGCAAGTTCTTTCATTTTTACATCAGTAAAAGACTTAGAGTATCCTCTAAGTCTACATTATTCAGTTATTTGGATTTTGTTGTTATACCAAGATAGGAGATTGTTGTGACTTTTTGAAGAGACCCTAAACAACACACAGGAAGAACATCAGTTGCTTTGTTATTTTTTTAAATGTTACAGTGCTGGGCTTTGTTTGGTTTTGTTTTGTTCTTGTTGTTGTAAATAACAGTGTTTTTCACTGTAGACAGAATAAGTTTTCTATGAATAAGCTTTGTTTGTAATTTCTTATTACAAAAACCTGATTTTTACTCCTGAGAGAGGCATGAAGTAAAAAAAAAGATGTGTAGAGTTTTAGCATTCTTTATTGTAGAATTGAAATCTACCATAAAATTAAATGCTGCAATTGTGTTATGTAAGCTGATTTATATCCTTCATGGAGATATTCATGCAGTCTTGCAGCTGCCTATATTTTTTCACAGTAGTTGGTACTATGAAGATGTGTATGGGATGGGCATTTACACAGGGACGGAAATAAAGGGCAGGAGATGTGTTTTCTACACTATGCTTGCTAATACACTTAATCAATATAGGTGATGTGTCTTACAGATATGTGGGGAGCAAGAACTGCTCACATACTTCATGAAGACATACAGGACAAATGGTTTTGGGGGAGTAGGAGGGAAATATCCTGCAGGTCCCATTCCTTGCAAAAAAGGACAGGGTCAGGGCTAGTTGAGATGGTTTCTTCCTTTTCTGCCAGAGACCTTTTAAAACTCACTCTGTATCTACGCAGCAGAACTGAACTAGATGGTCATGTTCATACTTCCATGAGATAGCAAACTTACACCTAGGTGCAGATTTCAGACACTGGCTGGATCACATCTGGCTTTCGTGCTGAAGATTCCTGATAGTTTTCTTCCTCATAACTTACAATTCGTCCACGCTGGGGATGCAAAAATCAACTTTTCTAATGCCAGATGAACTGCTAACAAAAGTCACATTTAAAAATAGATGAGGAGTGGTGAAGTACTCATACAGCTCCAAAGAGAAGAACTGGTGATGTTTTAATTTATTCTGTTTATTTCTCTACAATTTATTTTTCCATTCAAGTGGAAAAATAGGTTGTATTTAAATGCATTGTGAATGGAATGGGTAAATGTGATACTTGAGAGAAGAAATTCAGATAAAAACAAGGTATGTATTTTTAAATGAGCTTAATCCACCACTACTGAAATAGTGTCTGTAAGTGTGGTGGTTATTTGTCTTTGGAACCCTAAAATGTGCTTAAATATCCTCTATGGAAAACAGCAATTGCCCTGGAATATTTTGGGTTGACGCAGAAAGTCTCAGAATTTAGGGGAGTTTTACAGACTTCAGGTCAGGCTGGCTGAAGTATCTGTGTTTTCTTTTTAATTGTAGGAAGCATGCTGTGCAACAACTTTGCAAGTCAGTTGTAACAGTCAAATTAGGCCACTGGGAGCACTTCCCCTCCAGTGCAGGAATGCTGTCTGTGGCATCGTGCATCAGCTGTGAGGTGAGCTGTCCACATAGTCAAGAGTCAGTTTCTCTCTTGTATGTGCTGTGTTGCTTTAGGGCAATACTAAGTGGTGCTTTCCAAGAACACACAGCAATGGTTTTCCAAAAATATTCTAGAGATCTGAGCCGATCTGACACAGTATGAGACACTTCTTGGGATTTCCTACTTCAGTACCTGAAGGGGACCTACAGGAAAGCTGAGGGAGGACTATTTGGAAAGAGAATAGGATGAAGGGAAATGGTTTTAAAGTAGATTAGGGTAGATTTAGACTGGACATAAGGATGAAGTTCTTTACAATGAGAGTAGAAAAATACTGGAACAGGTTGCCCATAGATGTGGTTGAGGCCCCATCTCTGGAGACACTCAAGGTCAAACTTGATGTGGCCCTGAGTAACCTGGTATGGTTGGAGATGTCCCTGATAACCACAGGGGGATTGGACAAGATGACCTTCGAGGGTCCCTTCCAACTTGTGACTCTGTGATTCTTTGCATTCCTCGTGCTACTTCTCTTGCTTCCTTTTATTTAACATGATGTTGTCAGACAATCTTAATCCAGAAACCAACCATATGCTCCCCAGAAACAGAAGTCTCAGTTTTGGCCAGTTACTGATACAAGATTGAAGTAGCAAGCAGAAAATTCTTCCTGGTCATGATCTGGAAATAGCAGGTGTGTAGGTGCAGAGAGGTCACAGTAAATGGCAAAGAGGTAAATCTGCTCCAGGTAGTTCTGTTTTGCTCTAGATTGCAGAAAATTGCCACCATTCTGCTTCTTCATTGCATGCCTTTCTCTTGTTAATTGTTGTACAATTACTGAATTAAGCAATTAGATGAAATTATAAAAAGCAATATATAATAGATAGCAGTATGAATTAGTACAGTGCAAAGTGCTTATCTCAGCAGGTGTTTGTTAATGGATACATTTGCTTTGTGGCTGGTTGGAATACATGTGTAGTGATATAATGCTCTGTGAAACACATATTAATGCTTACTTTTATGAAAATAAAAATACAAGATATTTCACTCTGATCTATTCCATTTTAGGAATTAGAGACATTAAGCTTCCTTTTCTTTTAATTATATCTTGCAGAGAAACTGTAATCTCTTAATCTCCATAAAGCTCCTCTCTTTTCGTTTACCCACTGGCATTTGCTGACATGGAACCTGCAGAGCCTGCAGTAGGAGCTGTACTCTGCAGCTCAGAGAGGTGCACTCAGAAAGCAAAGGCCAAATTTTGCCTGCATATGTGCAGCCTGCTTTGACTTCAGGGCAGGCGATCTGCTCTTGGACTACACAATAAATTGATTTGTCAGTTCAGTGACCGACTTAAAAAAAAATAGCTGGTTCCAGTTGGCAAGAAACAGTTCTCTTTTGCCCCTCCCTGCTTTTTTTTTCTTTCCTGCTAATCAAAGCAGCATGTTTTATTCCACCATAAATCCATTTGCAGGCATTTTGGATAAAAGCAAAATCTCAATTTGCATACAGAAGGGTATAACTTCTATCACAAAACAGGTTCTGGAGTTTTCTTATATGTGCTGGATCAGAAACAGTTCAAATCTGTGCTGATTTTTTTCCTCTACTAACTTGAAAAAGAAATGCCCTATGTATGGAGCTGTGTGCTATTACAAAATGCCATGCTTTTCTATTGGAGCAGCTTCACTATGTATAAAATACTAAAGGATCTGTTTTGGTCAGCAACACAAAAAGTAACTCTCTAGCCTGCTCGGGGGCTGCCCAGGTTCCTCTATTAATGAAAATTAAGTGCTCAGTAGAAGAAATGATGCTTGTTTTCTTTCTTTCTAACTGCTGGGCTGCAATTTCATGTAAAGTATTGTGAAACCAAGCCTTTTTAAAATATTGTGGAAAACTAGGAAGAAGACATTTGGAAATTAGAAAATGGCTCTCCTGAAAGGAAGTTACAGTGACGTGGGTATCAGTCTCTTCTTCCAAGCAACAAGGGACAGGGTGAGAGGAAATAGCCTCAAATTGCACAGAAGGATGTTTCGATTTAAGAACAGTTACTTCACTGAAAGGATCTTCAAGCACTGCCCAGAGAAATGGTGCAGTCGCCAGCCTTGGAGGTGTTTAGATGTGATGCTGAGGGACATGGCTTAATGGTGGACTTGGCAGTACTAGATTAATAGTTGGGCTCAATGATCTTAAGGTCTTTCTCAAACTTGATAGTTCAATATGGAGAAGAGAAGGCTTCGAGGAGACCTTATAGTGGCTTTCCAGTGTCTGAAGGGAGCCTACAGGAAGGCTGGGGAGGGACTATTGACAAGGTCTAGTAATGTCAGGATGAGGGGGAATGGGTTTAAGCTGGAGGAGGGGAGATTTAGACTGGATGTTAGGAGGAAGTTCTTTACAGTGAGGGTGGTAAGACACTGGCACAGGTTGCCCAGGGAGGTTGTGGATGCTTCCTCCCTGGAGGCGTTTAAAGCCAGGCTGGATGAGGCCTTGAGCAAGCTGCTCTAGTGGGAGGTGTCCCTGCCTATGGCAGGGGGTTGGAGCTGGATGATCCTTGAGGTCCCTTCCAACCTAAACCATTCTATGATTCTATGAATATCCTGTGAATGAATCATTGGCATGATTTGGCTTCTGCTGCTTTTATATATATATTTGGTTTTGGTGGAAGTTACTCACTGTGATTACTCCACAACTATTTTTGAAGGAAGAAGTATTTGCTTTAAAAATAATTAATCTGAACCGAGAATATATGTTTTACTTTTTATTTCAAAATTCAGTGTGCAAAGACATTAGTATGCAGGCAAGCAGAAGAGTTCTTCCCAAGCTGAGTGAGAACTTTGCTGTCATATTTCACCTTATTTCTCTGTGCCCTACAGTGGGGAGTATGCTGTAGTTAGCATCCTTGCAGAAGGGACATCAAAACCTGGCAAACAAAAAAAGGGTCATAGCCAGAACCAGTGGACACTTGGCATTTCTTTCTGCAATTCAGATGGAAATCCACTCAAGCATTAAGGCAACCCAGGGGAAATGATCTGAGCTCAAGAAAATATCACATTGTATGATTCACCCACTCCTATTTTAAGTGAAATGTTTACTATTGCTGTGTGGTGGAAGGTCCGTATTGTACCTAGAATACATGTCCAAGACATAGCCTATACACCTGCCTGAATACTCACCTTGCTCCCCCGCCCCGGCCCCTTCCCCTTCTTCTCATGTGGAAGATGCATGGGGAAGCAGACAAAAGCCTTGGCGCTTCTCAATCTATCACAGACACCATATCTGGCCTTGTTTTGCAGCCTGCTTTGTCTTTGGTAAACACAGGCCACAGATACTAAGCATGTGCATCTCCCTCTTTCCGTGAAATGTTAGGATTGGTTCTAGGGGTGTTTTTATCTGTTGCTGCTGGTCAAAGATACTCATCAAAATGCTTAAGAACCTAGCCTATTTGTTCATTTGCTGCTGCTGCTGCCGCCTGTGTTTTGTTCGCTACCTGTTTGCCTTGCATGTGCTTGTGTCTCACTACACTTTACACCGCGTGTAGCTGGGGACTTGCCTCCCCCATGAAGGGAAGACCTGTCTTCTGCGCCGGGTCAAAGGACTGAAAGGGCTTGCCCCGCACTGGGATACAGCTGCCCACTTGACCTCAGCTGAGCCTGAGTGTGTTTAAACCTGGCTGAATCTAGGTGATGGCCTAGCAACCAGTTGCGACATTGGGACCTGCCAGCCCGCCGCTCCAGCCAGAGGGCTGATTCCTGTGCTGTACACCACACCCGAGTGGACTGCTCCAGCTCACAAACCTGGATCCTGCTTTGCCCAGGTGGCTGACTGCTCTGATGACCTCCTGAGAGCCACGGAGGATTTGCCTTGCATCCGTGGATCTTCTCAGACAACTTGTTCAATCTGAGTTACACAAGCAGCAAAGCCCCGCTGCATCGTCACCATGTGGAAGGCCACCACGTAGATGGAACTCTACTTTTTCTCATTTATGCTTTTACGTGTGGGGACTGAAAGAACTAAAAGGCCTTACTCCAATGAGCCACAGCCTGAGTTACATCCCATTATTGCAAGACACGCCTGAGCTACATCCTGTTATTGCAAACCCCTGAGCTAAAGATGTGCAGTCGTTAGAAAACTACCGAAAACCAGAACTGAACACCCCATGGCAACAGAAGCAACCCCACCAACCAGAAGGGGACCTGCAGTTGCTAAGCGAAATACCATATTAAGAAACACCAAGGCTTGCGCAGCGGGCTTGTTACAAAGTATAAAAAACCCACTTACCCTGTTACCCGGGTCCTGGAACAAGATCCCCTCTTTTGGATGAGTCTGGAACCCCAGCTAGCTGGTATTGAAGTCTCACTGCTAACCCACCACTTTGTGCCTCTCTTTACTCCGCCCCTGGTACAGGATAGTGGACCCAACATACATATACTTTTGGATTACAAATATTGAGATTCTAACCAGTGAGTAAACTAACTTTCTCTTCTGAAGTTTGTGGGAGTTTATGTTTAACATTTAAGTGGCAGTTTGTGCTGCAAGACTCTCCAGTAGTTTAAATTTTCTAAAGCCTTTCCTAAATCATTTAAATTTAATCTGACTGTATAGATACATTCCGCAAAACTAGTTTTACCAACTGCATAATAGAATCCGTGTGTGTTAATTGTGAATAAGCTTGTGGAAATTTTCTTTATATATTTAATACACTGTTTGACTGTTATGGAGGCAGGAATTAACTTGGCCGAGTCAGGAATTTATAAAAATAGAGTTATTTTATTTTCCCAAAACCCGCCCCCAAAACTATATACAGAAGAGAATTTAGATTTAATTAGCAGGTTCGTTTGNTATATACAGAAGAGAATTTAGATTTAATTAGCAGGTTCGTTTGTAGTTGGTTGAGAATATCCACAATAGGATGCCACAGGTAAACTTCACTAATTTTGAAGTCAGAAGTTGGAAAAGGCTTGAGCTATTAAATATAGCGTTCCCCCACTATCAAAATAAGGCTGAGCCCAAATCTACTGACAAACAGAGTGCACTGGCTTGAAAGGAAGACGATTCAAAGGTCTGACCTGCGGGTCTTTTCAGAAACCTCCAGGGTCATTAAAGAGCGATAAAGCTGCACAATAAGGTGCTTAAGGTGAAGTCCTTCAGAGCTTGTCTTCAGAGGGAGAAGAGCTATCCAGGTGGGGATGGGGAGAAGAACTCCAAGGCAGGCACACCAAGGCGGGAACACTCCAAGGTGGGAATGAACTCCACGGCAGGAGCACCCCAAGGCGGGAACCCCAAGGCGGGAAGTCCCCCCAGTATTTATACCCTTCCTAGACAAAGAGCTGAGTTACCACTGCCTAGGTGCGAAGACCACAGCCAATCCCCATCCGAGTCCAGCGCAGGCCCGGCACAGGGCACCCCTCGTGCCAGAAGGGTTCTCCTGCTCCCCCGCTTCACGCCTGCAGGGCTGGGGGGGCACAGGTCTTTTCGCACCTTTTCGTCTCCCATTCAAACCACAGAGGGAGAGGAATTTCGAGGGAGGTATACGGGCCTCCAGGACATTGACAACTTTTATACTGGACTTACTACAATTCACTTCTAACCTAGATTCAAACCCCTCCTTAATGTGCTGTCATATGAGACTTGGAATATGCTATCAATTTTTCTGTATCTTAGATGCTTACTGCTATTTGCAGTGTGTAGTTTGGATCTATAAAGCTGTCACATATCAAAAGAAGAGACCTGTAGGTCTCCATTAATTAGGTGATGCACGTGAACAACCTTGCTCTTTGACCAGAAATGTAAATTGTTCTGCGGCCTTGTCTTGATTTTCATAGAATAGAATCATAGAATGGTTTTAGGTTGGAAGGGACCTCAAAGATCATCTAGTTCTAACCCCCCCACCATAGGCAGGGACACCTCCCACTAGAACAGGTCACTCAAAGTCTGCTTTCCCTGGAGTTTAGAAAGGAAAATAAATGTGGCTTCCAGTCCAAGAGTTTAAGATATTTGTAATGTATGGTGAAACTTTATTTTTTGGTCACGTGAATGACATTATTCTGCATCAGTTGTAAATTTAGTGTGTTGAAATGTTCATTTTGCTAGAATTCTGTGCTGTGCTTACACATACAGAAGCAAATTTTCCCTTTTAAATACAGTAAGTGGGTGCACTACATCTCTTAAAGTAATACTCTGGTTAAAATCTGTCAGATCTAGCTCCTGAATACATTTTTGAAGCTAGACTTGCCAACTGAGTACAGTGATAGAGCTGGTCATAAAGAGGCATTAATCTTGTGCTCATTCCTTTGCTAAACCAGTATAAATTGTTACTAGCAAATGATCTGATACAGTCCATTATTAGTGGACAGACTATCCTGATTGCAGCAGGGCAAATGCTCACCTTGCCGGGTGCCAGAAGTGCCTGAAGAATTGAGAGAGTGATTCTCAAATACAGAGGCTGTCAGTTTGTCAATGGCAGAAGGAAACCAAAGTAAAACCATTCCTTTTATTCCTTTTGCTTTCTCTATGGTGGCCACTAGCAAATTTTTACCACTGATTTATTATTGTCAATTTGAATGAAGGAGTGAAAATAGGGTATGTTTTAAAAACTGAGTGCAGGGAAGTACTTAAACTCAGTACAAAAAAAGCAATAAATTTAAAAGTAAACTCTTAAATTTCTGAAAATAAAATCAAGTTTACTTTTGCTTTTTAATAGCTTCTGAGCTGTGCTGTTTAGCAATGACATTTCATTCAGGTTTGACAGTTTTGTGTTCCTTGTGTTACAGAAGAAATCTGCTGGTAACACCCTGAGTCTGCTTGCATTTTCTTTTGTGTGCCTTCTTTTTTTTGGCAGTTGCACAAGCAGAATTAGGCCTTTCCAGGCAGTGGTGTGGAGAAAAGCATCCTTATGAATGTTCAGCTGCTCTCCACAGAGGTAGAGCTCTGCTGTGTAAGCTTGTAGTGCCAGGCTTTACTGTTTTACACAGTGCTCTGTAATGGTTCTATCTACTTCTGCAGGATGAAAAATGCCTCAAAACAGTTTGATGTTTTATGGTCTTCCTCTTTGAGTTACTTCAGCCCTGTTGGCTCTGATTCCTTTTTCTCCCTTACAGAAGGACCAAGAGGGAGAAGAAATTCATATTAGAAAGCACTTAAGGTAGCTCTTGACTGTACCTCAATAATGTGTGTTTAAGAACACATGGATTAAATTTTTGTCATTCTCTGAGCCTGAAAGTAAATGAATGTAATGATTTTTAAAGCATGCAAAATCTCGGTGATTTCCCACTATGAACTTTACTACTGAGTTGTGGTACCCAAAAATTAGAAAGAAAAATGTCATAGAGTTTTGGGTACTTATTAATTGTCCAGAGATTGGATGTTTTCATCAGGATTTGTTTGGACCAAACACCTGCTTCCCAGAGCAAAGGTTTGTGCTAAAGCTATTCCTTTGACTACAGCATGTAGGAAAATAATGAATACATAAATCAAAAACCTAAAGGAAAGGAGGAAAGAAATCCTGGTTTATTGTGTAATAATGAAGAGCTGTATCAAAATCCATAAATTAGGCACAACTTTAAAATCACATATCATTTCAATTACAGCCAGCTGTTTCTCCTTAGGAAGAACCAAGTGAGGTCAACAACTAAACATTTCAGAACCATAAAGATTCTGGGATGCTTTTTGAGCTATATAGATGTGTCATTTGTAAGAAACCTATTTATATGTGAAATTTCTCATTCCGACATTCATTGCATTCATCATGCAAACCCCAAGTTTTTTGAGAGCTTGGAAGTGAATACATATTTCAGCCCAATGTTACTGCTCTCTCTTTTTTTTTTTTTTTAACCCTTTGATTTTTCATAGAATCATAGAATCATAGAATGGTTTAGGTTGGAAGGGACCTCAAGGATCATCCAGCTCCAACCCCCTGCCACAGGCAGGGACACCTCCCACTAGAGCAGCTCGCCCAAGGCCTCATCCAGCCTGACCTTAAACACCTCCAGGGAGGAAGCATCCACAACCTCCCTGGGCAACCCGTTCCAGTGCCTTACCACCCTCACTGTAAAGAACTTCCTCCTAACATCCAGTCTAAATCTCCCCTCTTCCAGCTTAAACCCATTCCCCCTCGTCCTAACATTACTAGACCGTGTAAATAGTCCCTCCCCAGCTTTCCTGTAGGCTCCCTTCAAATACTGGAAGGCCACTATAAGGTCTCCTCGAAGCCTTCTCCTCTCCAGGCTGAAGAGCCCCAACTCTCTCAGCCTGTCCTCATAGCAGAGGTGCTCCAGCCCTCTGATCATCTTCGTGGCTCTCCTTTGGACCCGCTCCAGCAGTTCCATGTCCTTCTTGTATTGGGGGCTCCAGAACTGCACACAGTACTCCAGGTGGGGTCTGACGAGAGCAGAGTAAAGGGGGAGAATCTCCTCCCTTGCCCTGCTGCCCACACTGCTCTTGATGCAGCCCAGCACTCGGTTGGCTGTCTGGGCTGCATGTGCACACTGCAGGCTCATGTTGAGCTTCTCGTCAACCCAGACCCCCAGGTCCTTTTCCTCAGGGCTGCTCTCAGCCATTCACCACCCAGCCTGTATCTGTGCCTGGGATTGCACCGACCCAGGTGCAGGACCTTACACTTGGCCTTGTTAAACGTCATGAGGTTGGCCTGGGCCCACCTCTCCAGCCTGTCCAGGTCCCTCTGGATGGCATCCCTGCCCTCCAGCAAGTCAGCTGTGCCACACAGCTTGGTGTCATCTGCAAACTTGCTGAGGGTGCACTCAATTCCTCTGTCCATATCACTGACAAAGATGTTAAAGAGCCATAACAGAGAAAATCATCTGCATACCTTTGTGTAGGTAGTGAGGAATAGACATGGCTTAGTTTTGCCTCAAGACAAATATCTACAAAAGATTTCTGAGCCCTTTGACAAAAGTAAGACTTGAACAGAGGTTTTTGAGAGAAGATGGGCAAAAAAGGTATATCATATGCTGGGACTTGAGATAGAAAATTATTTAAATCTTTAAAGTATGTGTAATCGTTTATCTAAGTGACACTTAGTTTCCTTCTCTTGCACAGTACTCTTCACAGCATTGAAGTATACATTCAGCTATGAATCTGTTGTGACCTTGGTGAGGTTATGTCCATGATATGCACATGTCATTTTAGAAGTGACTTAACTGATAAGGTTTGATGATTTCATTGATGATTGATGATTTCACTGATAAGTTTATTTTTGTCATACAAAACAATGTGAAAATGCATTTTACATTCATCCTCAAAGGATGATGTAATGTAGTCATCCTCCCTGAGCCTGCAGACTTTAATTCCTCATTTATGAAAAGGTGAGCAAAGACTTAAGTAAGCTCAGCTGACAGTAAATCAAACAAGAAAAAGAAAGCAGCATTGCTTAACCATAATACTTAATCACAAAGCCTTCATGTGCAAAATGTAAAGGAAAATACTGAGCTAAATGGTTAATAACACGAAAAGTCTTTTAATACCTGTTGTATAAACCCCTATTCTTTACAGTTGTTAACAGGAACTGGAGTGCATGCATAAAAGCCTACTCTTCACTGCAATGCTGTTATCCACATCAATCAAGATAATCCCACAGTAAAACCTTGCTAAAGAGGAAATGTGACACGTTTGGATAATGTCAATGATTAGAAAACATGCCCCTGAAAATGCCATGCAAAGCAAGTTTAAATATTAATACACACTTCCCTAGCCCTGATTTTCAGCTGAGAGTCTCAAATGGACCTCAAGGGCTGAACTCTTGATTTTAATTCCAGGTGTGAAACAAACAGAAGTTTATGTGTATGTGAAAGCAAAGTGTAATTTGGAGCCTTTCTTTTTTTGTCTGGAAGGTAGGCAAATTCATCATACAGGAGGCTGAATTAAGTCACAGGACAGGGCAGGGACTTGTTGAATGTGACCATACTGAAAATACTGAAAGCAGAGCACGTAACAGAACTCTCTTTCTCCTGTTACCACTTACTCCTTCAAGGCTGCTGGTTGAAATTCACTCAGTCTTAAGCAGCCAATGTGTTTGTTCATAACTCATCGGAGAGGACAATTTTATGCTTTAGGCCATGCTGCAAGTTAAGATTTTCATTAAGTGTATAGTATGTTCTGGAGAAATTATTGAAAAAAACAGAATTCCACACTAAAGCTCTGTTGAACAATCATGCCCTTGTTTTGTATTCTAGATTAATAGTGATCGAAGGTGATTTGCACTTGCAGGTTGGCACTCTGCTAGTCACTTGGTAAAATACAACCCACTGCTCTCTAAAGTTGTTTCTTAGGACAATCAAAGAAACAGCTCTCCTCATATGAGGAAGGTAGTGTTAAAAAAAAAAAAGTAGCAAGTAGCTGAAGAAAGAATTATCTCATTTTAGGTGGCTGCAGTTTAAATGTCTGGCTCTCAGGTGGTTCTTGTGATTATTAATTTAACAAAGCCAAGTGCAGGGTTCTGCACTTTGGCCACAACAACCCCAAGCAACTCTACAGGCTGGGGACAGAGTGGCTGGAGAGCAGCCAGGAGGAAAGGGACCTGGGGGTACTGGTGGATAGTAGGCTGAAGATGAGCCAGCAGTGTGCCCAGGTGGCCAAGAGAGCCAGTGGCATCCTGGCCTGGATCAGGAACAGTGTGGCCAGTAGGATGAGGGAGGTTATTCTTCCCCTGTACTCAACACTGGTCAGGCCACACCTTGAGTACTGTGTCCAGTTCTGGGCTCTTCAACTCAAGAGAGATGTTGAGGTGCTGGAACGTGTCCAGAGAAGGGCAACAAAGCTGGTGAGGGGCCTGGGACACAAACCCTATGAGGAGAGGCTGAGGGAGCTGGGG
>WAAF01004123.1:2113-26766 GCA_013400475.1 Tricholaema leucomelas | reverse complement strand
TAGGGCTGGGTGCTAGGTTGGACTGGATGATCTTGGAGGTCTCTTCCAACCTGATTGATTCTATTCTATTCTATTCTAGTCTAGTCTAGTCTAGTCTAGTCTATTCTATTTCACTAGATTTACAAATGCATTGTCCTGTCAAATGCCTTTTTCTTTCCACCAATTGCAGCAAGGGTTTCGTTAATGCAGACTCAAATGCCTGTGTTGTAGCTATCCCGAGTTAGTAAGTTGAATCTGTCTGAAGTAGAACAAGCCATCTTTTCTGCAGACCTTAGCAGAAGTGGTGATTTTTGAACATGCTGGAGTGCAGTAGTCAACCCCTGCAAAAAACAGTGGGCAGAGAAGAAATAGGCAAGTATGAAGGTGTAGAAGGAGTAAGGTTCACACTAATACATAAAAATTACATAAAAGTCTGCAGTTTAATAAGAAGGTGATTAGGTTTCCTAAATGGAAACTGGCAAAGTCATAATTATATTTGATCAGAAGAGCCGCAATGTCAGGCGAAAGTTCATTATTCAATGAATTCTCCCTTAAATCTGCATGAGATGCTGCATGACTTTAAGGAAGCAGCTGAAACCCTGGAAAATCAGTTAGGTAGTGTCAACTGAGCAAGGGGAACTGAGTAACTATGTCTTGCTATGTGCTAGTTTGAAGCTAGCTAGAATGTTTTGGTGAGAAGGACTAGATCATAGGCTGTGAAATGAAAACAATGGTGAGGTCTACTTCCCTCACAGTCTCACTGAGATGTATTAGAATTAAAAGCAAAACAGAGATAAGGTCACTTCGCTTGGGCACTTTGCTCTGGGCTTTGCTCTCAGCTCTTCGTCTGCTGGGGAGCTCTGGGGCTGCTGGCTGAACTCCATCTTGCTTTCTAACCTCACCCTCCATTTGCTTTGGCTGATTCACCTTTGCTTCTTAATCCCCCTGGTCAAACCTCCATTCTTCCTTGGGACTGGGGTAAGGTTGAGAGGGGTAGGGGGAAGGTGAGGGGGTGGTTGAGAGCCCCTCCTGGGGACGCAGGTTTCTGGGAGGGGAGTTGTATTTCTGTATTACCTTTTTACCTTGTATATTTCTGTCTATAACTGTATATACTGTAAATATCTGCTTGTACATTGTGCCAGCTGTAAATATAAGCTTCATTCAAATTTCCAGAGCCGACTGAGTCTAGTCTGGGTGATTTCTAAAAGTGTGGGGGGCGGGGGACACCCAAACCACCACATCCTTTATGTTTTTAATGAAGGGTTATCTGGAAAGACAACACATAGGAAAGAAAGGGATATTATTTTTAGCTTTTAATGTTCAAAGGTGAAGAAAGAGCTCATCTCTGATAATCTCTTTCCTGAACAAAAGGCACAAATTGCATTATTTTGTAAACATTTTAACAATAATAATGATGATGATGAAAAGATACCATTTCTTACAGAAACAAAGATCATACCAGTAGAGCTTCAATCTATGGTTACATTATCCGTTGTATTTAAAAATACAGAGCAAAATAACTGTGACAAAATGTGCACGATACTTTAAGCACAAAGAAAGGAAAACATGGTTCTGGCAGGGGAATGAGATGTAGGAATAGTGCTCTCGCCTTGTGTGTCATTCTCTTTGTTAAATATTTATGAATAGCAGGTATTGGGCCTAGAGGGCCACAAAAAAGATGTAGGAGTTCCCATACTTTCCAGAACATCCGAAATCTGGAGGTTTGTTTATGTGGGGATACGCTGATATCTATAACCGCTTCTCATTAGTGGGAGTGGATATGAAAGACAGATCATACCTTGTGCAGCGCAGATGGTAATGTCCAGAGAGTGCCAGCTCACCTGTCCCAGAAATGTGACAGGGATAATTCTAATAGTTAATAAACTGCAGAGAGAGAAATTCTTGTGAGTGGGAATGCTCTTGTCTGAAGTTGCTGGAATGGATCTAGCACTGCTGATTTCAGACAGTGTCCCTCATTGAAAGATCCTGTAGGAAACTAAGCTATTGTGAAATGAGAGGAAGTGGTTTTATTCAAGTGTCAGTGTTTCTTAATCATAGTAATTATCAGTTGTGGTGATTAACGACTAGATTAAAGGTGAGCTAAAGGCTTATGAATAATGGGAATTTTTACAACAGATGGATGTTACCAAATAGATGAGGATGTGCCTGTTTGGAGGGCACAAAGGATAAAGGAAATAGAAGGATCACGGAGAGATCAATAAAAACGTATAATTAGAAAGATGTTTGTGTGCATCAATTTACTTAAGAAAGAACATCCATGTCTGTTTTTAAGGAACGGGTCTAAAACAACCAAAAGGGAATATTTTTTTCATAAAATTGATAATTGAATTGTTAAATGCTGCCAGATGAATGGATATTTCACGGTGGACAGGCAGTGCAGGGAATCTTTAACCTTCTGTCTGGTGGGAGCAGTGATGTTTGCTGAGGAGGGTCAGTCTGTCTGTAGCTGGCTTCTCCCATATAGCCTAAACATCAGCTACTGGCAGAGGTGGGAGGCGGGATTTAGCCATTTCAGCCTAAGCTAGCATGGCATTTTCTATTTTTCTGTACTCCAGATCATGTCTGTGGAAAGCATAAAGAGAACCGGCAGCATTTGTGACAGCATTTTATTCTTTTCCTTTATCACCCACTTGTCAGCAGCTCCGAAATGGTTTTAGTACTCAACAGAGCAAAGGGAGCGTTGCAAGAGGCATTGGAGGGGAAGTTACGACTCCAAAGCATTTGTTTGCCTCATTATGCTAATTCCTCCATTATCTCTGGAGTAGTGCATCATCTTGCTCCAGGTGAATTTAGATAAGTCCTGCATTCAGCCCTTAATTCCATTGTTCTTGGATCCTCAGTCTGTAAAACTGAGATGCTGTCAGGAGGGGTAAGGATGGCAAATACGCCATCTGTGAGATTCTCAGCTTGTATTACAATAAAGGCCATCAAATGAGGTGGAAGAATTCTCCGTATCAGGAGTTTCTAGATACTGTGCCATACTATGAAGTCAGGGAATAAATCATGCAGTCCAACGTTTGTACACTCAGGCACCAAAAGCAATGAACTTCAGGTTCATACCTTGGAACCTGAGTCAGTGCAGCTGGACCAGTGGTGCCGGCGCAGCAGGGCTTTGTAACTCGCACATACATCACTGCAGACTGTTTGTCACCCCTGCTTTTTTGGCCACTGTGATTTTTATTCAGGCATGTGTGGAATGTCTGAGGAAGGGAACCCTGTGCTCCAGTTTCTCCAGCTATAAAGTAAAAACAATTTTCATTTTGCAGAATCCTGTGACTGGTAAAGTTATTTGGAGATTTATAGATCAAAGTCATCATAAAGGCACAAAATATTTGTGTTCAGAAGATATAGCATGAAGGACCTGCAAAATGGTGCACAGATGGTTAAAAGAGAGAATGGATCATGTATAATTTCTGTAGACAACTGCCATTATCCTGAGAGGCAAAAGTATTGCCAAATTATGAAACTAACTACAGATATTAAAACAAATATCTATCTTCAAACCCTCTGTTGCCTTTTTTCTTCCTTTGAAGGCTTTTTATTATTTTTTAGTACTGTGGACACCTACAAAAACTTTACATTTGAATAATTTAAAACTTCACATTTAATTTTGTTATGTTTCTTTTCATGTTACTGCAGTATTCTAATTGATTTTGTTGTTGCTGTCAAGCACTTTGAAACTTCTGAAACAAACTGCACAAAAAGAATAATAGAATAGAATAGAATCAACCAGGTTGGAAGAGACCTCCAAGATCATCCAGTCCAACCTAGCACCCAGCCCCATCCAGTCAACTAGACCATAGCACCAAGCGCCTCACCCAGTCTTTTCTTGAACACCTCCAGGGACAGTGACTCCACCACCTCCCTGGGCAGCAAGAATTATTTTTTTTTAAAAGGAAATATTTTATTAAAGAGAATCTTTCACAGAATTAAATGCTGTGACTTTACTATTTCCTGAGCAATTACAATAGCATTAGTACGAGGTTCTTCTGAAAGTAACGTATCTGTATCTATGGAGCAAGCATGGAAAATGCTGCAAATACATGCCTTTGATCTAAATGACAGAAATAAATTTGCTAAGGACACGGTAACATTAAGCATGTTTAAATTGACCTATATTGCTTGAAGTGCAGGTAGAGTATTTCTCCTTTTCATCAGGCCATTTGATTTAAAGTCTAAATGAAATTAAGTTACACGCGTAATACCTGTGATATAATTTGGCACATTAACTCTTACAGATGTAGGTTAAGGTTTAGTTTGGTACATTCTCCTAGTTTTCTCCTGTTCTGCAGTTAATTTTATCACGAGTCTGCAGACACGACTTGCTGCTAGACATGGACACGAACAATTAAGTTTTCAGTCAGAACTGCAGCGAGACACTCCACTCCGGCGGCGTTTGCTAAGCCTTTTGGTAGCAGCATTGATAAGGCGGAAAGAAGTTCATGTGTGAGAAATCCGAAGTGAAGATGCAAATCTCATGCTTGGCTGGTGTTTCGTTATCTAAGAACACGCTGATCCTGAGTGGCATCAGAGTAGCTTTACTGTCAGGATAGAAAAGTGTTTCACTTTCTTTGCTTTTTTTTAAAGTATCCTATAAATCCTTTTGTAGAATTCCTCCTTCCTTATCGTGGACAACTGAAATTTGTTAACTATGTGGTTGGAGTTACCACTTCATAAGGTTTTAAAATAATTTTTCAGGAAGTATTATTTAATATTCAAAGCTATTAATATTCAAGAGTCAAAGATTCCTGCCTAACATTCAGTCAGGATCATTTTATTCTCTTTTCATAGATTTTGAAGTTTAAGATGTGCTTTCTAGTTTGAAGTGGTCATAAACACCTTCAATCGTTTCGATAAACTAAGAATATAAAAATAACATCACATTTGTGTTCATTTTTTTGCCACATATTCAAAGGCCTCTAGTATTCTAAAATAAATTAGTGATATGCTTCTGGTTTTGTAGTTAATCATCAATCTACTGTTATTGATTTGAGCAGGGACTGCTTTATTTACTCCGTGTCTGAATAGTGAACCAATTGTGTACCTAGATTTCAACAGAGCTATAATCTTTTAGACTGCCTGCAGAAAGGAGGCAGACTTACTCTAAGCAGCACAGACTGTTGGGTGACATTTGATGTGTTTGGAGAAGATGCCTCCACCATACGACCTTTTAGGTGATCTCTTCTGAACTACTTTTTACCTGTGGAGATGACCTGTGGAGCTCCCACTCTAACAATGTAAGATTCTGGAGCTTTCCGTGTTCCTATTTTGTCAGAGCGCTCACAGTATTTTCTCTTAGGTTTGAGCTTAAACATCTGTGTTAAGTAATTTGTCTTTGTCAGGCTTTTATGTAGTCTGCAGACACCAAAATGCTCCTCCAAGGGGGTAATTCAGAGCAAGAATCTCTTGTGACCAACAACCTCAAGAGTATAGTGAGTCTAACTTCATACTTGGCTGAACAGCTAAAATGGGTTATGCTCAGGAAATTATTCCTCCAGCAGTTCCAGTGCTTGATGGACTGTAGTGCTGCAGGACTGTTACTCTCTACCTTCTTACCACTCTTTGTGTGTATGCATGGGGTGCTGTGTCTGTGTGGAAAATTCTGTAGACTTGCCATGATGGAGATGCATGCAAACACTGGAGCTTAAGAGGATGTATCTCAACAGTTATAAGCACTCTCAGTAGCCTATTGAAGCCGTGGCGGTGTATATGTGGGTGCGGTGCCACAGCAGTTTCAGCATGACTTTGTCGTGAGAAAACTTTGATTTGTTTTTTTTGTTTTTTTTATTAACCATATACAGTCCTTAAGGAAATGAAAATCTAATTTTAGAGGTGCAGAAGTTGAACAAAACTACGTTGCTGAGAGAACACTGGGGTGTTACAAGAAGAGAGTCTTCCACAAGACTTGGTTTGCAATTATGGATCAAAAGATACTGTCTGTCCTCAGTTCTTAAATACATAATTCATGAGGAGAGCTTGAGCAAAATAAAAACTGCACTGAAACTGAAATTTAGGAGGCTATCAGCACAATGAATTTCATGAAGAGTTATGGATTTTCAGTCTTTTTTCTCTTTTAATACGAGAGGCAGGAAGAAATTCGTATAACCTGCAAACCAGCGTAGATATATTTCCACGTGAGAGCTTTTATGGGAAGGTGCAATTGAATACAAAGCTTAGAGTAAGCAAAGTTTAGGTGGAATTTATTTTAATAGAAATGATAATCTGATATCTCATCATATTTAAACTGAAATGACTTAATTAATGTTGCCATTCTGTTTAAGCCAAATACCTTTGTGTATTCCGCTTGTGTAAATGTAAAGAAGAAAAGCAACACAACTGAAAGCAAGGAAGCAGAGCTCCCAAATGAGCAAGGTCGTTGAAAATTGGAGGCATAATTTATGGTGCTTTTTCACAATGAAGTACTTTCTTAATGCCTTTCTATGGTCTTCAAGAACTTCCCCTACTGGTTTTATCAGCTTTCTCTACCCCGTGATGTTGAGAAGACCTCAGTTCTTGCTCAAAATTTGTTGTACATTGCATGAATGCAACAGAGAGATAAAATTCTAACAATAAATGTGCTCCATCCTTGTCTATTTTAAGTAAAACCGATATGAAGTGTACTGCTTGTTCATAAAAGCCTCTGTTATGAGATTAATGAGAGAGATATCAGCTGCAGGATTAACAACTTCCTTATTGATTGACAAACTGACCTGGGAAGGAGGATGTGGAGAGCAGAGCAGGTGAATCAAAAACTTGGAAAAAAATATCAAAAGGTTTTTTTTAAATTCATAAACTCTTTTTCTTCTAATTTTCTGAGAAGCATTGAGATGTGTTCAGTTCTGGGCCCCCCAGTTTAGAAGGGACATTGAGATGCTTGAGCGTATCCAGAGAAGGGCGACGAGGCTGGTGAGAGGCCTCGAGCACAAGCCCTATGAGGAAAGGCTGAGGGAGTTGGGATTGTTTAGCCTGGAGAAGAGGAGGCTCAGGGGTGACCTTATTGCTGTCTACAACTACCTGAGGGGTGGTTGTAGCCAGGAGGAGGTTGCTCTCTTCTCTCAGGTGGCCAGCACCAGAACGAGAGGACACAGCCTCAGGCTGCGCCAGGGGAAATTTAGGCTTGAGGTGAGGAGAAAGTTCTTCACTGAGAGAGTCATTGGCTACTGGAATGGGCTGCCCAGGGAGGTGGTGGAGTCGCCATCCCTGGGGCTGTTCAAGGCAAGATTGGACGTGGCACTTGGTGCCATGGTCTAGCCTTGAGCTCTGTGGTGAAGGGTTGGACTTGATGATCTGTGAGGTCTCTTCCAACCTTGGTGATACTGTGAGACTGTGTGATGCTGTGAGATGCTTCATTTCATAATCTAAGATACTGTAAATATTAATTGATTAGACTGGTCAAAAATAATTGATTGCAATTATGCCTTACAATCTCCAATCAATAAGCCACTTGCCAAAAGGAATTTGAAAATGCTAATTTCATACTAAACTTTTCTGTAAGAATTGAAAGAGGAAATGTGGAGAGAATAGCAAGCAGTAGGTGGGACTCTCTTCATATTTAACTTTGAATGGTTTGAATATTTCCTGCAAGTCTTCAGAAGACTTCTTAAAAGCTTCAGATGTCATAAGAGAAACACCTAAAGGCCTGTTAACAAAATAATAGCCTCTGTAGTCTGTGAACTTGGTGAAAGAGAACTGACTTGTACCCAGTGACCTGGGTCTGATAGATTCCACCGTCAGCCAGTGGCTTGTGTGCTGTGACTAGATAACGAGGGCCTTTGTAAACTCCTTTGCCTCTTTAAGGGCCTAAAAATGAATTTTGAATCACAGGCCAAGATTCAGGGCCAGGCATCCAGAGATGGATTCTTTGCTGTTTTTAAGAACTCTTGAGGTCACAGCTATGGGTGGTATTTGTGTGTGCTCTTTGCTTAAGTGATAACATCTTCTGTTCTCTTCAGTGAACAAGAGGATAGTTATTCCTATAATTTTTAATATAACCTTAGAAAATGGAATTGGCATTGATAACCTCAGTGAACCATCCTGGAGAGAACAGGTTTTCATTAAATAATAGCCATTCTTTGTAGTGATTCAGCACAAGGGACCAGATAGAAGAAAACCTTCCTCTGACACAAAGATCCTCCAATTCAGACTCTCCACACGACACAACAGCTGGATGGAGAAGATGAGAGAACAGGTGAAATGCTACAGGGGTTCTTTTTGGTACTATTTAATAGTCTTTAACTAGTTACACACAGATCTTCCATAGTGTTCCGTAGGGTTTGGGAATGTGATGAAAAGTATGAGACTGTGATAAAAAATGTAAAATCTGTCTGTGGATTTCAAAGAGAAACTTGGTCTGTTGGATTCATTGTGTTGATGTGAGATCAAGTGAAAAAAAAAAAATCAAGCTCTTCTGTATTAACTGAGCAAATATTTTATCCTGAGTAATCAGAGTATTGTTTTACATATAAAAAAGCTCACTAAAGCTGTGCCATTCATTATTACCATTAAAAATATTGGTATTATTTCTTTGGAATAATTACAAACATAGCAATTATTCATAAGATAAATGGGTAGGATTAAAAATAAGCACATACAAAGCTATTCATCAATTAAATAAAATCAGCCCAGGCTATGAAAATTCCATGAAAAGATACCTTAGAGATTTAGTTAATATCAAGGCACTAATTATTACAGGAACGTTGATTGTTTGGTCATGGTAAGAAGGGAATCTTAGAAGCATTGTCTAGATAAGACTAGAGGCTTATTTTCTTTTTAAAATGCAGGGGAAATAGTATGCACCTCAGGACAGGCAGTGAATTCAGTTTGTTTTCGAGTGATTCTAATACATCTGTGCAAAAGGACTGATTACCCTATACAGTGGCATGCAGGCACAGGATGAAATGGTCTGTCATCACATGCCACTGATATTTCCCCCTCCCCCTAAAATAAGCCAAGCAATATGACAACCCACTGCCACCCTATAGTGTGTTGTGTTTTGTAGCTCTGTTTAAGCTGTTTCTACCTAAAAATCTGGTGGACTTGAAGAGGAAAGAGATGTAGTTCTCCACTGAGAGCAACAAAGGAAAACACTTAAAACTGTAAGCCTTTAAGCTGCCAGAGAACAAGTGAGGTTTGAGACAAGGATGGAGTGTGGATGAGCTAGCATATTGCAGGGCTTGAGACAACAATCCGTTGTTATCAGCCTGGGTGACCTGATAGTGCCAGACTGACCAGACAGTATTTAACACCTTAAGCAGTACTGTGCTTAAAGGTGTTGGGGGAATTGGTGCTGTCAGTGGCTCTGTGCCACAGAGAGATGAGCAGGAAGATACCTGAGAAGGAGCCAGGCATCCTGGCAGCCCACCTGTGCAGTAAGACCCACACACTCATAGATGCTATTAGGGGCCACTGCCCCTTGTTCTAGCACCATATGCCCTCTCCATCTTTCCTTTAGGTCCTTTTCAGGTCTAGAAGTTGTGCTTTAAACACGAACTCTTTTCTTTCTGCTGGGCTTCCAATTATTATTTCTGGTAAAAACTGTAGCATTACAGCTGGTAAGCTGTAGCATTTCAGAGGTAAAATGCACTCACTGTTTATGTGGCTGTACAAAGTAGGATCTCTGCTCCTTCATCTAAAGAGCACATGAGCAATTCCTGCATTAGAGGTCTGACTGTGTACTCCACACAGCCTCTGGACTGAGAAAGACCAAAATTGAAGGCACAAATGTGTCACTTCCCCTTACCCATTCTCCAGCTTAGTTTTCATGGGATTGAAAGACAGCTGCTGAACCTGGGAGGAGTGCAGCGTATGTGCTCGAGGGAGTGCTGATGATCTTTGCTTCCCTGCAGTTTGTGCATTGGCAAAGTGTCTGCCGTGAAGTATGTGTTCTCTGAAAGGTCTGCAAGTTACCAAGCTATGTCTAAACAGGGGTATAAATAGAAAGGCAGGTCTGGTAGTGTGTGCAGCCTTTATTTGGGGGAAGTAAAAAAAAAAGAACAAAAAGAGATTTTCAGTGCCTCAAGGCTAAACTGGCCAAGGTCCAGACACATCTCCACTGCTGGTTGAAATCAGAGCTTTGTGAAGTCTACCCTACTTTGTGTCTGTGTGCCTGTAGTCCTGGACCTCTCTTCTGAGAGTTACAGATAAACCAGACTTGGGAGTGTCCATCTCGGTTTGCTTGGCCTCCTTCCTTACTCTGATGGGGTGGAAACGTATGATGTAAGAGGCATTTTGAGATCCTGGACAATCTGAAGCAGTGCCCACCAGTTTAGCTTTTTCAGTGAGACAATCCTTCAGTTTGCAGTAGTAAACTAAGACTTGCTTTTGCATCTTGAGTTCAAGAATAATATTGACTTAATATATGTATAGTGGGGAGGAGCTGGCAGTTGTTTTCCATAACTAGATAACACATTTACAGATTGCACAGTTACATAAAGATATTTTTAAAAAAAACTGAAAAACCTCAAAAGTCCTTTGGTGGTGCCTGGTAATCTAAACACCCACAAGCCCAGCAAATTAGAAGTTACCTTGTATGATAAAAAAGTTATGAAAAATATATTCTGGGAAATAGAGCTTGATTCTTGGTGAACCTTGAGTTAACAAAAATCTAAGAATAATCAGCTTTCAGAATAGATTGCAGCAGCCTCACGTCTGAGGGGCAAATCAAGAACCTACTTGCTGCAAAGATTGACTTCAGGCTGTATTTGTCTTCGTGTATTCTGTAATGTACTTGCATTCACTGGTGCATAATCAGAGTGATTTGAGTTTTCAGTGCTGGAAAAAAATAAAAAGAGTAAAACCTCTCTATCTTTTATTTGCTTACTTTACACTTCCAGTTTTTCTTGTGACAAGAAGACGTAACAGCATAAAATGTCACAGCAGCAGAACACAGGCATAGTGTTGTGTGATAGGATCACAGTCAGCTGTCTTGACTCTATGTTTTTGAATCTCAATGTGTACAGCTCAAAACAGGTTTATTAGGAATCATCAGTTCCAGTTTATGCAAAGAACAGACATTTTCTTTTTGGTGAAGTCTACTTGTTAGTCTGTTACACAGCTGGGTATAGCTCAAGAACAAGTAGGAAACAAATTAGGACGTTTGACTCCTGAAGTAACTTGAAATATCCAAGTAGAAATATGTTCCAAATCACAGGCTGTTAACAAGAGAATAGGAGGTACAAAGTATAGCCTTCTGAGAAGCACAGTCCTTTAAGACAGCTCCTCTGTCTTTTAAAAGTAGCACACTAGCCTCTGGGCTTCTCTGGAGATCTGATGCTTTGCTGCTTGCTTTTGTCTGAAGGTGGAAGGACCCTGCCAGATAGGTTCTCAGTCCAGGAGAACTGATCATTCATACATCACCTTGCTCCAAAAAGCCCACAACACCCTGCCCCCATACTTCAGGAACAAAGCTTTTGATGTCCCTCTAACTTTATTACCTCCTGATTTCTAATTGTATCCTAATAACCTTATTGCTTGGACAACTTTAGCTTGGTGTTTATCATCTCTGTCTGTGAGCTGTTTTAGTGACTTCTTAGGAGCTCGCTTATAAATAAGCTGTTGGCAGTACAAAGTGTGTGTGCTCTAGGAGTGCTTAGCTCTGCTGTTTAGAGGCACACTGTACAGAGAGTTCTTATATATATGTTTAACTAAATGGTGATAGTTCTCACCTTTCTTCTGTTAGGTCACTACAAGATGTTTCCATAGAAATTTAGAGTGCTTTCATTTAAACCCTGGAATTATCTTACTTTATACCAGTACAGAAATGGTGACAAAATATTAGAAATACTGAATGCTGTCGATGGTAAAAGCAGAGTTAAGAAAGAGAAATTCTAACAGCTCTTCCAACTTCTGTTTTACCAGTCCATCAGTATTTCTTACATTGCATTATAGAGGAATGGGCTGCCCAGGGAGGTGGTGGAGTCACCGTCCCTGGGGGTGTTCAGGAAAAGACTGGATGAGGCACTTAGTGCCATGGTCTGGTTGACTGGATAGGGCTGGGTGATAGGTTGGACTGGATGATCTTGGAGGTCTCTTCCAACCTGATTGATTCTATTCTATTCTATTCTCTAAATTCCAAAAGTCATGACTTCCATCAAAGATATTTTTCCATAATCTAGTAGAAATCATCATCAGAGAAAATGTCTTCTCTGTTTTCACTTTCTTTTCATTATGCTACTCTTGTACTTCTAGGTCATTTCCAACTGAATAATAATTGTCTTTCCAGTCATGCAGCCTATCCTCTACAAAAATCCAGCACCGTGTTGCATTCTGGTGATTTCCTTAGTTGTCATCTTCTCTCTGTTTCAGATTTTTTTCAAGTGTGTTATGATATTCTGTAATGTTTTGCCACAAAAAGAACCCATAAACTTTTCTATAAGGATGTTCTAAACATCTTTATGGCATGCCTAAATGACTGATTATGTGGTATAGGTTATATAATTTCTTCATAGAGTGGCACCTTGTATCCATTGCTTGCTGAATGTGACCTTGATCAGCTGTGAAGCTGCTGTGAGTTTTCCCTTGAGTTCACAGGCAACCAGGCTACTGTTTCAGCCTAGAGTTCCACTGATTCTTTGGATTGCAGCTTTTTCCTCACTGATGTTCACAGAACTTCTGCAATGCTAATACTTATTATTTAATGTACAAGGTTAATTTTGTGTATGTTTTTGTCAGACAAGATGTGGATTCTGAAGCTGGTGCTGTGAGGGCTCTTATTGTATGCAAAGCCCCTTCATTAAAACACTATTTCATTTTTATGATAAACCTTTATTTTGCAAAGTGATTTTTCCTGTTTCTCTTCAGAGTCCTTTGTGTGTTGTAAGTGGCAAATTGAGTGACTCCTGGGAAATTATTTTTCATTTCTGCAGATTTACTAATATTGATGACTCTGAAAGTCCATCAATAGACTGATGGTAATGCTCTATTTTCTGTGAAGCAAAACAATACCCACATCATGAGACCAGACAGAAGGCAAGTCTTAGAACACTATTGATTTTCCCTTTAGATAGATTATATCTTCTTCAGCTCCTCATTTCATTGTCATGTTTCAAAAAGTGAAGGAAGTAACACAGTAATGCAAACTCTTATGTTTTCCTGATGGCATACACCCGTGAACTTCCTTATTCAGGAAAGTCAGACCTGATGTCTAGAGAAGAAGCATAAGCTGATTCTGTGAGAAAACCAAGGCACTTGACCCAAAGGCAATCCCTAGAAGTGATCTTCTGAATAATCCCTTAATAAAGAGTAGTTCTATAAAGCATGCTGTATAAAAAGGACAAACAGGTGAGTTTACACCTGCAGAGGCGTTTATAAACTTTCTATTGCTGCAGTGGAACCCTTGGGAGGAAAACCACAATTTAGTTCTGATCATAGTGATCCAAGCATCAATGGGGTCATGAGATCATTTGCAAGCAAACAACAGATCCTTTGAAAATTTCTTCTTGTTCTAACTTTCTCATAATCAGCAGATTGTCATTTGGACCGAAACACAAAGGGTTAAAAATCAAAGAGGTACTTGATGTTTTGTAGATAGTGTCCATTAGTTACATCTGATGCAACATTTATGGAGTGGTGCTCAGCTCACCATAGTATGACCAATGATAGTTAAGATCGTAGCAGACAAACAGGTGAACTGACCCCTGTTGGTTGGACTGTAGTTTGATGTCTGAATTCTGGGTACTCGGTATATGAGTTTTGAAGTTGTACCTAACTATTATATGAAGTTCTCTGTAGATTCAACATAGACATTAACCAGTGCTTTAGCTGTGTGCTTGTGTAATGCAAGATACTCACTTTCCTGTTAGCTTCTAGAAGGGAGTGATTACAATTACATACATGTCTACATCATTTCAAATGTTGTTATAATATTGGAATGATTTACAATTCACATCAGCTACCTTTATCTGCCTCTCCAAATGAAGGAAAATCAATATGGAGATGATTGGAAGGAGACACCATGTCTTCTTCAGAGACTATACTGAGGGTCCTTGCAGAAATAATTACATACAGATTTTAATTTGTGAAGGAAGTGTAAAGCTAAAATGAACTGCTGGAAACGGCTGTTAAATTCCATTAATTTTATTAGAGAAACACTCTCCTGAGGTCAGCTGCTATTGTTGAGACATTTGTCGTCGAAGAAATTTTATCTCATTTTGTCAAGTCTGCATTTTTCCACTTGCAATCTTTTTGTTAATAGATTCCTTACCACTCCTACAGCAGTCACCTACACACTCATAATCAGTCATGAGGATTTTCTGTACTTTAAAAAATGTAACAGATATATTGTCCTCTACATTTTCACTTAATATCCCACGCACACTCCTGACAAGATGAAAATGCCACCAAGCCCAACAAACAAACCCTCGGTTATACAAGACCCTCTAAACATCTGAACCCAGAACATCTAATAACAGAACATAAAGAACAGAACATTGATTTGCTGTAATCCACCGGCTGAGATATCAGCAGAAAGCAGAAACTTACTTTCTGAATTAATTATCCAATTTTCTTTCCCTTGTCCCTTCCCCGTTTCATTATAGCTGATTCAGTGCTGTTTATTTGCATATGCTTGAGCATCAAGTGCCTGGAGAACATGTACATTCAGATTGAGTAGAGCCACTCTTCCAGTAAACACTCTTCTTGGCAACTTTGAATACTGATACTGAGAAAGTGAAAAAAGTATAAAAAATCAGCTTAGGTATTTTCTCATCAATTGTGTAATCTTTACTGCTTGAAATTGAAATTGCACTGAATCAACAAGGTGCCTTGATTCTTGCCCAAAACTTTTTGGGACTGGTTCCTAATAACCAGTTGCCAACCAGTTAGTTGCACGTTAGAAAGTAGCCAATTAAGATCTGATTCCCAGAGAGAAAAAGGGAGAAGATAACACCTGCTTGGTAAATGGCATAAAATAACACTAAAGCAAGGATGTATTTAAAGTTGAACGTATGAACACAGATGTGCTTTTCTTCCTGTGAATCGGTAATAATGGTTTTGAGACTTTTGGGAGACTTGTCTTTGTTGATCAGCTCATCAAAGAGTTAAAAGAACAAAATTGTGAGAGAGTTTTGCTGCACATCAATCATTTGCTTCACAATTTGAAGATCACTGTTCCCTTTTAATCAGCGCATGGAATATATTCTCTTTTCTTGGAGAGGGCAATTTGTGGTTTCATTACTAATTGAAGTAGACTAATTATAAATGATTAGCATTTGAAGAAGGCTTTTAACTGCTATATAAGACCAGTTCCGTGTGCCTTTCTCTGCACTTCTGGTGAGTGTAACTTAAAATACATAATTCAATAAAGACTTCAGTATAAAATGGGATTAAGTATACTTATAACTCTTTATCTGTCGTTTCTGCTGGTCCCTAATCCTAAACAAATGATGCTAAATATGCAGAATTGCAAAGGACAGAAATCAGTTAATTCAGTCTAAACATGCTTCCTTTCTGCCTGTGAGATATTCCTACTATTTTTCCATCTACCATTTTACTGCCGATCCTCTTTCATGAAGAACATTAAAAACAGCTTAAGCGTTTAGCTCATAATGGGTAGCAAGAGGCAATACTGATCATGTAAATGCAGCTGAAAAGACTCATGGCAATCTACACTGAAGAGAACTGGACAGATGCTGTAATTGCTTGCAATATCAGTAATGGTATTGATAGGAGCATCAGTTTAGAATAAAACCATTAAAAAATAGTGATTTGCATACTTACATATGTGTAGGACAGAAATAGGTTTCTTAGCTTCTTATCTCTCTTGCTCTCTGGTCATCAAAGAAAACTTATTCTGCACTATAGAAGGTTCTTTATCATTTTTAACCTGTGAGCATGTGACCTTTGCTTTCAGAATGATTCCTTACAAGGCTGGGACAGGAAGAGCAGTAAAGTGATGAGGCAAAGTGTCTTCCTAGAAAGCTTTCTGTGAGCCTAGATTTTGCCTTGATGAAAGGAAAGGATTCTTCACTTAACTTTTCTATTTTCATCCTGTGCTAGTTGTGCTGTTCAGCCAGTAGAGAGAAGCTTCTGGGGAGAACTTACTGTGGCCTTTCAACACTTAAAGGGGCCTATAAGATAGATGAGGACAGACTTTTGAGGAAGGCCTGTTGTGAGCAGTGCGAGAGGTGATGGCTTTAAACTCCAAGGGGGAGATTCAGACTATGTAGAAGGTAGGCTTTGTTTCCCACACTGAGAGTAGTAAGACACTGGCACAGGAAAAGAGAGGTGGTAGATGACTCATCCTTGGAAACATTCAAGATCATCTTGAGCGAGGATCTGAGCAGCCTGATCTAGTTGAAGATGTCTCTGCTTACTGCAGTAGGTTTGGACTACATGAGATTTAAAGGTCATTTCCAACTCAAACTAGTCTATGATTCGAAGTTCTGTCAGTTTCTTCAGACTCTATATCATTTGTGAAGGCTTCTTTGTAATTATTTCTCTCTCTCCTTCCCACAAAACATCTCACAATCAGCCTGAAGTCTTAGAGATGCACTCAAGGGCTTGCAGTTAGTTATGAACAAGGAGCTACAACCAGGTGGCCTCCATGAGAACATCCCCAACCATCATTATAAATGTGGCAGTAACAGTGGTTGTGTAGTTGTTCATGAGGTGTAAGGGGGGGGCTGCAGTGTGTTGAGTGTTACAAATAAATGCACATGCACTGCATTCCACACACAAAGTGACCTAATACTGAAAGAACAAAGAGAAAGGGGTAACAATAGACCAAACTGTAGTGTAGAACAACAGTCTTTGCAGCAGCATTTTGAATGAGAGAAAGGGAACTGAATATTTCATATGTTTCTAAATATATATGATGATGAAATGCTGGTTGATTAGAGCTAGGAGAAAAAAACCCACAGGTTTTGTTGTGAAGATGAAGACTATAACTAGGAGGTATCAGGGAGAAGAATTTGCAAACCTGGTTCCCAGATTGAGAGAGGCTAGTGAAAGGCACAAGGAAAACAAAAAGCTGGATTTTTTGAATTGTTGTTGTGTGATAGAACAAGGAGATTATTCCAAATGATTTAGAAAAGATTGGGAAAATGCTGCAAGTGAATATCAAGATGCCTGTTGTGATGGTTTGGGTATCCCCCGCCCCCCACACTTTTAGAAATTACCCAGACTAGACTCAGCCAGCTCTGGAAATTTGAATGAAGCTTATATTTACAGCTGGCACAATGTACAAGCAGATATTTACAGTATATACAGATATAGACAGAAATATACAAGGTAAAAAGGGTAATACAAACACAATTCCCCTCCCAGAAACCTGAGTCCCCAGGAGGTGCTCTCAACCACCCCTCACCTTCCCCTACCCCTCTCAACCTTACCCCAGTCCCAAGGAAGAATGGAGGTTCGGCCAAAAGGGTTAAAAGCAAGGTGAAGCAGCCAAGCAAAGGAGGGTGAGGTTAGAAAGCAAATTGGAGTCCAGCCAGCAGCCACGAGCTCTCCCCAGCAGGCAAAGTTCCCCAGCGAGGAGAAGAAGCAAATGCCCTAATCTTTGTTTTGCCTTTCTTCTTTACACATCCCAGCAAGACTGTGAGGGAAGTAGACCTCACCATTGTTTTCATTTTCCAGCCTATCATCTAGTTCTTCTCACCAAAACATGCTAGCTAGGCTCAAACTAGCACACCTGTTTTAATTTTGTTGAACTTAAAAAGTTGTTCGCTAACTACTCGTAAGAAGATGTCAAGAGAAGAGAGGGTGATGGGTCTGGGATGGTGAGGTAGGGTTGTGGGTTGCTTTAAAATAGTAGTTAAATTTCAGTTTGCAATAGGAGTATCCAGAGATAGTTTAAAGACAGGAGATAAAGACAAAATACAAAGTATTTTTCAGTTCCCACCAAGAACTGCAATAAAATCTGGAGGGTTTTGTGGAAGAGTGAAAGAATCATCATAGTACACAGTCAAGAGAAGCCAAGAGGAGACTGACTTCAAGAGTAACTTAGTTTTATTCAAGTGAGCTGACAGTTCAAGGCAGGATACAGAGTGCTGTTTCTGAATATAAAGAGATTAAAGAGAGAGGAGAAATAGTAGTTAAAAAGGCAGGGGGGGTGTGGGGGGGTGGTGGGCCAAGAGTGTTTGTTCTGTGACGTGAGAGGATGTGAAAGTAAGGGAAAGATGAAAAGAGGGAATAAGAACAGACGCTAGCAAAATCTGAAGTTTTTGCTCCAGTTTTGTGATATGGAAAATGAAAGTCAGAAGCAGGGAGGAAAGACAAAAGTTTCCGATGAAAGCAAATGAAGAGGGCTGACCTAAGTTCTAAAAATATGTGATGGATCTTTCTTAAATCAGCAGATGACAATATTTCTGCCTGCCGAGGGTGATGAAACTAGTCAGGTCCAGATACTGCAGGAGAGACTGAACCCTGGCTTTCTCTTGCTCAGCAGAACTGCTCTGATCCAGACTGCCATCTCTTCTGGCCAAACTGGGGGCTGAATCCCTTATAATTTGGCTCGGGTAGATCTGAACATACATGTTTCTGCATGAGACTGTTATACAAGATGAGTGTCAGCTAAACCACTAAGAATGCCTTTTAAAGAGAATTACCAGGGGGTTAAGCATGCCATGAACAGGTATGGAATGAAAATCTAAACACCTAAACAGTGTCCCATCTATTTCCTTTGTTCTGCTGAGGCTTAAACAGAGCACAGCTGTGAAAAAGAAATGTAGAAACAAATTTTCAGATCAAACCCAGGCATTCAGTGTTTGCAAAGAGCTTGTGTTCAGGGAGACAATGAGCAGAAACAAAGTCAGACATCCAATCTGGGATCTATTTTAGACTTTGAGTCCTTTTATGTGTGGTCTTTAGGCTTTTTGATTCTCATTTCATTCTCTTACTGATGTTTATTACCTGTAGGGCTGCTGAGGTTCCAAACAAGGAGATGGTTGAGGCTGTCTTTCCTGTCTCTGCTGTAGAAAAGTACCAGATACGGCATACCAGGAGTAATAATCATTTTGTATTGCTATATGGATAGAAGTAATTTTAGCTGTATGTTATTATCTACCAATATTGCCATGTTTTGCATAGGTACACTACACACAAAGGAAAATCAAGTGCTGAGGAATGGGTTAGAAAACCTCCCCTTTAACACAGGAAACAACTGAAGTGTACTATGGCAAAGTAGACAAGCAGTCTACACAGCTCATACTGCATGTATTTAGGCACATAAAAATAGAATATAATCACTAAATATGTAAATCTTCTTGCTACCATATAAAACTAGATAGTCTGTACAATTTCTTTACTGTAGCTATTATTTTTCCCCATCATTTCCTACCTTCTTTCAAGTGTAAGCTCAGAAATACCTGTATAGAAATGCCTCACAATCCTCTCCCCCTCTTAATTTCTTGTTCCTATTTCCTGTCTTGTATCAGAAGCAAAGTATAACTGTATTTGCAGATTTCCCTTTTTGCTTTCCAGCTTTTCTCCACCAGCAGGCCTTTGATTTGAAATTGTAAGGCACTTAATCTTTTGCCAGCATACTTATAAACAGATTCAGCTTGTCCTTTTGTCGATGCTTCAGCATGTAGCCAATTTCCTCTCTTTTCTTGTAGTTTAGAAGACCTCACATAATTCTTCCTCTGTTCCCTCGTAAATATATGAAATTCTAAGTAGTCATCTAACTTCCATCACATTCATGAGGCAATTCCATCACCACCAAATTGCAGACTTGGCAAAACGTTGTCCATCTGCCTTTGAAGTGATATAAGAAAGGATTGAATTTCAGAGATGCTGGTACAGACAATCTAATCTACTACATGGCTGCTTCTACTTTCACAGAATAGCCCGTTCTTTTGCATGTGCCAGCATGGAATGCTTAAACCATTATTCGGCTTGGTTAAAGTCTCCATTCAATTCACCAATGCTTCACATTTTATTTGATGAAAGACAAGGTCACTGGGATTCATAGAAGTTGGCCTAAAACTGCTGATTTGCAGGAAACAATGCAGTTCTATATGGATCTTTAGAAAGGACTGATCTGATGTCAGCGTGCACTCGGTGCTTGGCTGCAATTTTAAAGGCTGCTGGAGCAGAAGTGGTGAATGCTTTTACTTGTGTTACAAACTCCTAGTTAATTCTTTTGGTGATAGGTTATCTGGGAACAGAGTCATATATTAATCCCTCAGGTTTAGTTAGATAACCCCTACAGAAGCTTTAAGCAGCTGCCGCCTCAAATTCTTCAAGCTGAATCCAGTCAGATCATCTGTAATCCAGTTTCTCCCCTTTCCTCTTCACTTTAGGACTTTCCATCTGCAAGCTGGAAGTATACACAAAAGAATGTGAGCAGCTGCAGTTACGGAGGCACGTCTAGTGAGCAGCAGTGTGTGATTCACAGTGGCACTGCCTGATGTGTCGGCTTCTTAAAAAATCCACAACCATATATATACATATATTTATATATATATTTACCCTATCTCTCTTAAAACTAGGACAAGCAGAAATTCTGTCTCTGTCCTGTCTCAGTAGTGGCTGTCCTTCACTCAGTGGTAGTCCAAATAGTCCAGTGTTAACTTCCAAGACCACTAAACTCACCACAGTCAGGAAAGATGCTAAATACTTGAAAGAGAAGAATGCTGACTAAGTTGGTGGTGCTGTCAGTCTGAACAGGCTCGTACGGTTTTAACCCACTACGGTTTGTAGGCTGTACTGTAGGAGAGGAAGAAAAGTTTAGGACTTGGAGGAAATGCATTTTCCTTATGTCAGAATGTGGCCATTTGATCTAGATTTCTAGCTCAGACAAAAGAAAAAATGGGAACAGAGAAACTTAGAAGTGGATGCTCTGAGTGGAGAATCAAAGATTCTAGACATAGGCCATATCATGGCAACAATGGATAAGGTAATGTAATTCCATTGCAGCATCAAGAGCTTTATGTCTGGAAGCACAGCTTGTACCTTCCTCTTGCTGCTCCTGCTGTGCCCGCTGCTATCTTCCCCCATTGCTGTTTTGGCTGCTGCTGCTCCTTTGCTGCTTCACTGCTGCTTGACCTCTTCCCCACCTTCCTTAAGGTTATTGTATTTCTATAGTAGCTTATTCTTCTTATAGTATTATATTTGAACTGTACAAAAATACAATTTCATTTGTTTTTTCTCTGACTTCCAAAAAAATTCTGAGTCGTAGTGAATTTGCTTTACCAGGGGAGGGATCCACCTAACCCAGCCCACAGCAGCGCATGTCTGAAAGCTAAAGTATGGCCACTGCTGAGTGTGCTTCCTTGGCAGGAGCTGATGTCATTTTCAATGGCAAAGCCTTTGAGATGTTTCAGTGGTTCTATATTATTTATTTTGACCACGTAAATGTTTATTATCTCTCTCTAAAAATAGATTAAGTGAATTTGAGAACGTAGCAATGTAAGTGGCAATTTAGTTCAAACTCTGTTGGCAAGTGTTGGCAAACCACACAGTTTTCAGTTGTATGATTTTTATGTGTTTTTTTAGAGGAGGTGGTGTTAATGTCTGAATTTCTGTAGCCTTATTGACCTTGTGTACATTTATTGTGACTGTTTTGCAGGGAAATGACCCAAAAAAGAGATAGGAATCAGTACAGCAGCATGGGCAGTGTAAGTAACTTATGTACGTTTGGAATATAGCAGTTACGATCATATCTGGTCGTGCTTACCCAGATGATAACAGAGCCAAAATACTTAGTGACAGTGGAGCTGCTCTAAACTGCACTGTAGGCCAGGATAGTTGAACACTAATCCAAGAATTTGTAGCAACAAACATCAATTTTTCTTGTTCCCATCTGTATCTAACTCCGTTTGCTGCTGAAAGCTGAAGTCAGGGATGCTGATGTGTGTAACTGTAGTGATGAGTTTCCAGTGACTATTTGAAACTGGATTTTTTTGTGAGACTTATGACCTATATTTCAGTTACTGTGGAAAAGCCTTGGAGTGATTATGAGCAACCCTCATGATTTGTCAGCTGTTCTGAAATCTTATTCCTCAGTTTGTGTTCTGTGCATCACGATAGCACTTACACATATTTTAGCGGGGTTTAAAATTGTGTAGTCTTCTAAGTACTACTGTTTGAATCGTGATCTCTTATTGAATTGTGCCCTTTATTTGATATGTTGTCAAATATAATTTCAGAGTTCTTACTAATGCTTCTTCAGACTGACACTTCCTTTGTCTCTTTCTCCATCATCTTTGGGAAGTGTTTATAGAAGAACATGACAACATAACAGAATAACAAAGTCTCACTTCAAACATCTGTTTAACGTATTTCATAGGGAAAGTAACATTTAAAGATCCACTTTTACCACTTTACTGAGATGTTATTAGACACAAACATTTTTAAAAAAAAATCTATAGCAGTTTGGTCTTTTCAGCAAAGTTAAAAAAAAAAAAAAAAGGCAAGCCAACAGAGTCTATGTGATTAGGAGAATAGTAGCCCTAAGGTTATTCTCTCCTATCTGTTAAAATCCATCCCTACCACACATAACAAGAGCTCAACTTCATGCCAAAATTGATTTGAAGTATATCTTCACTCTTGACTTTCTCTGTGGTGGCTCATTTCCCTTTCCTGTGCTACTTTGTAATGGCCTTCTTCCAAGCTGTGAGACTGAGAAGTTAGTACAAACCCAGCACTGATTTCAGCAGGGAACTGCAAAGACATTTGCCCTTTATTTTAGATGCAGAAGGTAAATTGAATCCGGGGAGAGCAGCATCCTAAAATTACCCCAGGAGTAATTTTTCTAGGGCAGACATTTAGATGATGAGCATTGTTCCCTTCTGCTAAGCTTTTTTAATATCAGAGAAAGTCAAGCATGTTCCTACTGTAAATATTGTATATGCCTTTTTTAAACGTGATTTTTTTCAAGAACCCTTTTGGATGGCAGTACAAATGCAAAATAGTTAGGATCCAAATTAGTACACAAGGAGAAGATCCAGTTTGGAACTCTGCACAATAAATAACTACTGACTGTGGATCTTGATGGAGCATAATTTAAGGGATAAAAGTGAAGGTCGCTGTGCATATATGGCTTCTAGTTCCAATACAGGGCTTCATTGTAAAAACAATTAATTGATTAATTAATTATAGTCTATCATTTATCATCCTAGTGCAGATATTTTTTCACTGTTGAAGTCAGACAATGTCTCTCTCTTAGGAGTCAGGCTTTCCAGAGCACTCTGTTTTGTTTTGCTGTTTAGAAAGGGAACAGGCAGACCTCAGAGCTGCAGGGTGAGATGTAACTTATCTCTTTCCTTACTCTACAAAAGCAAAAATCACAGACACCACTTTCATCTGCAGGGAAAGAGATACTATAAACCCAAGCTAGGATACTCAGTGTATCATGGGCTTTGCCAAATGGATGTGGGGATTGTATTCAGAAGTAGTCTTTTCACAGTAATTAGGAGCCCAGCCAACATTGCCAGAATGTTTCCAGTAGCAATCAGAAATTCCTCTTAGTTTCCATTCATTAAGACAGACATACCTGCTAACACTACGCACCAATTAGCACTCTTACAGAACCCAGTGGTTAGATCTCAACATTTTTATTTTCCTGGAAATAGGTGGTTAGAGCTAGATCCAAAGTCTCAGCATCATCGTAATTGCAGCTGAAGTGCAGTTCCTGTTTGACAGTGTGTGTATTGCAAAGGAATGCACTCAGGCCTACAGCCAAAAGGCATTTAAGCAGCATAACACTGAAAGTGGTGGTAACTGTGCTCAAACCCAAACATTATGTCAAAAATCTACATCTCTTCTTTGTTTCCTTCTGCAGGGAACTGTTAGATGCATTCTGAATGGGATCCAATCAGAATTGGATCCAGACCAATTACATCCAGTTAATAGGAAATGCTGAAGATAAAAATATCTACAAGCAACTTGAGAAGCTGCTTTGTATTCTCTCCAGGCTCTTCTCTTGTCTGTAGTTACCTCTTTAACCTGTGCTTGTCATGTGAAGCAGAGAGGTGAGAGGAGAGATTTAAAACTATACCCTCCTTGTATCTGCTGCATTTATCCTATGGGTTTTCCTGGATTTCATTGCCTCTGTCTCTCCTTTTGAGTTCGTTCTGTCTTGGCCAGAGCAATTAAATATTCAGGGTGTCAGAAATAAAAAAGAGGAGAAATACCTGGCATGGGAGTTCACCAGGAATGACAGCAACCTTAGATCCTTCACATGCTGATATTTGAATTGAGCATCAGACAGTTCTCAGGCAGGGTTTATTTTGGAGTCTTCAAGTATCATTTTATGATGTATCCTTTTACCACACTACAAGTTAGAGTGGTGATCAATGGCACAATGTCCACCTGGGGACCGGTGACAAGTGGTGTTCCTCAGGGGTCAGTGCTGGGACCAGTGCTCTGTAACATCTTTGTCAGTGATATGGACAGAGGAATTGAGTGCACCCTCAGCAAGTTTGCAGATGACACCAAGCTGTGTGGCACAGCTGACTTGCTGGAGGGCAGGGATGCCATCCAGAGGGACCTGGACAGGCTGGAGAGGTGGGCCCAGGCCAACCTCATGACGTTTAACAAGGCCAAGTGTAAGGTTCTGCACCTGGGTCGGTGCAATCCCAGGCACAGATACAGGCTGGGTGGGGAATGGCTGAGAGCAGCCCTGAGGAGAAGGACCTGGGGGTCTGGGTCGACGAGAAGCTCAACATGAGCCGGCAGTGTGCGCATGCAGCCCAGACAGCCAACCGAGTGCT
>WAAF01004122.1:14058-51750 GCA_013400475.1 Tricholaema leucomelas | reverse complement strand
ATGTATATATGTATATATAAAAAACATAAAACCAACCTTGGCCTAGCTCTTCACCTGAACCCCCAAAAAAACCCAGATGGCAGCTAAGCCTCAATCAGCCAAAGCTTTCCTCCCTCACACTCAGCCTCAGTATGCGTGAATAGGCCAATCTACCCCCTACTAGGACCGCCTTACCAGGCCTCAATGCTCCCCTACAAGGCCCAGTGGCGTAGCAAGAAATTAGCTCACCAGCCAGGGCTGCAGAAGGCCACAAACTGCCCCACAAACCAAGAGATAACTTCCACTGCACAATGCTCAGAGAAGAGATGAGGGAGAAAGAGAAAAAAGTGGTTGTGAACTCTCCTTATATCATAGAATCAGCCAGGTTGGAAGAGACCTCCAAGATCATCCGGTCCAACCTAGCACCCAGCCCTGTCCAGTCAAGTAGACCATGGCACTAAGTGCCTCATCCTGTCTTTTCTTGAACACCTCCAGGGACGGTGACTCCACCACCTCCCTGGGCAGCCCATTCCAATGGCAAATCACTCTCTCAGGTATGTATAGGGAGAGGCAGGATTATGAGATGGAATAACAAAATTACACTTTCCTGTATCCACCCTCTGGGGACTGTCCAGGCCCCTGGTACTCTGGAAGAATTTATCTCTTACGGCAGTACACTTTGTCTTCACCTATAACAATACCATAAGCACTTAAATAAGCTCAGCTTGTCCTTACACTTCAGCAGGTCATCCAGTAAACTTGCACATGCTTTCTGCAGCTCATTTTGCACATTCATTTGTGAGACTACACCACATACCAAACTCACTTCATGGTTCAACAGTCTGGTCTCTGATACAAAACAAGATGTGTGCAAAAGTACCATTCCAGACATGTCATGAGAGGAAAGAGGAGGAATGTTGTAAGGTGACATGGCAAGGTGCTGACATGTGGCTTTCCTGTAGGGAAATGTGGCTGGAGGGCTGTCTAGCTGAAGGAGACATAGGGGTTGTAATTGACAAGCAACTGAATATGAGCAAGAAACGTGCCCAGGTGGGCAAGAAAGCCAGTGGCATCCTGGCTTGTATCAGGAATGCTGTGTCCAGCAGGAGTAGGGTGGTGATTGTCCCCTTGTACTCTGCTCTGGTGAGGCCGCACCTCGAGTATTGCATTCAGTTTTGGTCACAAGAGGGATGTGGAGGTGCTGGAGAGAGTGTAGGGCAGGGCAAAGAAGCTGATGAAGGGCCTGGAGAATGAATCTTACGAGGAGCGACTGAAGGAGCTATTTAGTTGGAAAAGAAGAAGGCTGAGGGGAGACTTCATTGCTGACTACAGTTACCTGAAAAGATATTGTGGAGAGGATGGTGCTGGTCTCTTCTCAGAGGCAATTAGGGATAGAGCAAGAGGGAATGGCCTCAAGCTACAACTGGGTAGGTTTAGACTAGATATTAGGAATTTTTTTTTTTCACAGTAAAAGCCCGTTGGAGTGGGCTGCCCCAGGGAGGTGGTTGAGTCACCAAGTCTGCATGTGCCTAAAAGTGGAGTTGCTGTTCCTGGAGCTGTTCAAGGCAGGATTGGACGTAGCACTTGGTGCCATGGTCTAGCCTTGAGCTCTGTGGTAACAGGTTGGACTTGATGATCTATGAGGTCTCTTCCAACCTTGGTGATACTGTGATACTGTTGTTTGGATGTGGTGCCCGGGGATATAGTTTAGGGTGCACCTTGTAGGGTAGGTATATTGGTTGGATCCTGAGGGTCTTTTCCAACCTGAATGTTTCGGTGATTCTGTGATTTCCTCCTTCTGCCCTCATTTTAGCCAGTGATGAATCACAGTGCAAAAGTTTGAGAAAAAGAGGATTGCTGTGTTTATGTAAAGACTTGCTGGAACTGTTTCGTAGTAGTCGATGCTGACATCGGAGTTTGGATTGCCTTGCAATTTCCAGGAAACTGAGAGCTTCCTATCTGCATTTTTGTGGTGTGTTTTTCCCTTTTCTAGTCTGCTGAGACTGTTGTTTCCTAGATGATGGTACCTCTGCTTGCTTATGAAATCACATTGACACATTCTGGGGCTTTCTTAGGATTTTTCTTGTTAATGCTTTTAAAGTATATTTCAAGAGTACTTGAAGAGCTGCTAGTAAATAACTTTTTCAGAACAGTTTTAAGCTCAGTGAATTATGTTTTTGTAAGTGAATCTGTCCATCTCCCATTGAAGGTGACATAAGTCATAAAGGTTTTACATAAAATAATGTAAGGACTCAAAAAAGGTGATATCTTTCTCTTAGGAAGATCTAGTGCTCTCTAACTTGTTAAGAAAGTCCCAAGTTTTTGCAGTATTTCCTAGCAGTCACTGTAGTAAAGGAAGGAGTAACAGGAAGACCTTTGCTGTTTTCTTGGCAGCGTGAACTGAAACCATTTTTTCTGCCTTTCATGTTTATTTTCTTGTGTGCTAGAAGCATATCAGTAGTTTTTCTTTTCTTAGCCAAGGGGTTACTAGAAAGCAGTAAAACACCTCCATGAGCCTGTAGTAAGTATCTAAAAGTTCATATTATCACCATGACTTTAAAAAGTGGTGAAATAAAGTGGTAGATAGGTCAAGACTATGCTATTGCGCTTGCCTGTGTGGTGTTTGTTTGCTTTTTTGCTGTGTAAGGCAGACATGGTAAGGTCATGCTTTTATTTGTGTTTTCTACAAACTAATGCTTGCAAGCAGCAGTTGTTTAGTGAAGGAGGCTGCCAGAGGTGAGTGATGCCAAGACTTCAGATGCCACATGAAATCTGGAATGTCTCTGAAGTGACATCTGGAAGTGAGACCCTTATGGCAGATCTTTTTCTCACCTTAAAAGTGTTGTTTAAATGCTTTATTTCCTTTATAGGTTTACAGATTCTATCCATCTGGGATCAATTAGGACTTAAAATTGTCCTCTTAGCAACTGTGAGTTAGGCTGTTATCTACCAGAAGTATGTAGGGAGGGTAGCTTTCTTCAGCTAATCCACATTTAACAGCTCCAAGGCCAGAGCAGAAGAGCATCTTCAAAATAATGGAATCCAGAAACTTGCAGTCTGGGAAGGCACTCTATGGTAGCAAAAGATACTCTGATAGAGGTGTGGAAAGTCAAAGCTGAAATATATCAACAGTGCAGGACACCTTAAATTGTCTGACAAGAGATAGCCACAGACTGTGGAAACCCTACTTTTGCAGAGACACTCTCTATTTGAGTGCTTAGGTGAGTTAGCTGTGATGTAGAAGTTGTAAATTGCAGCTTGCAGTGAATTGTGCAAGAAACTGGGAAGGAATTAGGATAATATTTTTTTGCCATTGTAACAGATTTTCCAGAAGCAGTTCCTTCAAGGATGGATGCTTCTGGGATAACGTGATTGCATTTCTCCTAATGTCTTGAAGTAATGACAAAACTGCAGTGTTCCTCTTTTCTGTGGTCTCAGACAGCTGATCCAGAAACCATGATGCTTATTCATAGCGTGTGGAGGAGCAGCATGTTTTCTTTCGTGAGGATGCATTCCTGCTACGTACATTAGATGAAGGCTACTCTGCTGAGTGACAGCTGGCTTTTTCATTTTTTTCTCAGTTAATCAAAATCTCAATGTATTACCATAAATTACTTTCTGATTATTGTAGTCGATGGTGAAACGTAATTTCTGAGAGCTGAGTTACCTACAGAGAGAATAGGAAATTCTATGTCCTGGATTTTACAAATTTTAGATTCAGCTCCCACGTGTTTACCAGTTTCCCCAGTTCTCTAGATGCAGTCAGTAAAGAGAGCCTTGTCTAGAAAAGAGTATGAAGAGTGGTATTCACTGGTGATGCCTGCAGTTCCCATGTGTGGGAATGGTATGTGTGAATCTGCTTCCAAATTTGAGTGTTTTCCTCTGTGCTTCATAGTGCAGCAAGCCATCAGAAGCTAATTTATAAGAAGCTGCCTCTGTGCTTTTATCTTTCAGACTTTCTTTTTAATAGAGATTGCATTCCCTGTCATAATGCCCTTCAGCCAGTCTAATCTGGGGATCCTGTTCCCTTTATTTGTAGCTCTTGAAGAACACAGGGCTGCACTCAGAAGTCACACGGGTATTATATTAGAAGCCACCTTTGTTTGCCTGGATGGATTTGCAATGCTGTGACACCACAGTCCTTTGTTGTTTGTATTTTATTATTGCCGAAGATGAGAAGGTTGGTTGGGAATGAGGGGAGAGTCCTTTTGTACAGTCCTACCTGTTTTCAGATGGAGTGCTTTTATGAGCCCAAGCACCTGACAGAAAGTCTTAATCAATGTGTATGTCATCGTCAGAAGGTTGAGAGACAAGTGCTATGCAGAAGAGCCTTCCTTTTCTTAGCCAAGCTGAGGGATGAGTGCAACACAAACAATGAAAACACAGCTAGGTACAGAATTGGAAATGCAAAATAGTCATAGGTTTAGTTTTGTTTTTTTTTTTTACTAATCTTGTGTTTTCTGCTTTTTGAAAAGGTAGTGAAAAATTACTATAGGCATATTCCTCCACTCATCTCCTGGAGTCCTTGTTGGATTTTATGCTCTACCTGGAATACGCAGAGCTAGCTAAAGAGTGAATAGAGTTAATGTTTTTATTACCTTAGTTTTTAATCCTTCTCTGTGATGATCCCTAGTAAAAATTAGTATCTCCTTTTCTATGTGGCAGACAGGGTTCTAACCATACCTTTAGCTTTGACCTAGGTAGTCTCCTTTCAAGTTTGCTTCATCTGTAGTTTTCTCCCCATCTTCATTATCCAAGAGTGACAGCATTTCAGAGTTAAGAGAAAATAATACATTTTAGAAGAAACTAAAAATGAGCTGCTGTGAAGTAGGGGCAGTGACACTGTTGCTTTAAGCATGTTTTGACAAGAGGAGAATCAGAGATTTTCCAGGGTCTTAAGTTGCATTTATGACGGCTCACGAAGCAGTGATGAAATGTGGTGGTTGAGACTGTTGATGGAGCTTTATTGAAAATCACTCTCTTGGTCAAACAGCAAAGCTTCCCTAAGTCAGAACCAATAGTTTGAAGCGCTCCATGCCCTTCATCTGTCATGTACAGCAAAAAAGATGCAGTGAATTTCAGAATAGAGGGAAAATTCTGATTTTTAAAAGAAAACAGGAAGCCTGAAGGACATGTAGCTTGGTTTTTTGACTTCCAGTGAAGACTGTATTGAAGCAATCTAAATCTCCATTTTCTGTCCTCTCCATGAGTATAGTAGTAGAAATTTGGAGCAAGGAGTGGAAAGAATGAAAGGTGGCTAGCAAGAAATGAGTAGGAAAGAATAGGGGTCACTGGAAAAAGTGATCCAAGTGATTCCAAAGTCATTCCAAAAGCTATGTATGATGTAAGGCATGCAGCGATGTGTTGATATGTGAAGCAGGCATTTTAAGATGATACTTCTTAAGAAGGAGGAATAATTTCCACAGTGACACGCAAGACCTGAGTTTAAATGAACAAGACTGAAAAAAAAAAAACAAAACCAAACCTAAAAACATAACTGACTCGGAAAAGCAGGCAGAGTGCAACTTTTCCTACAGCACTTCTCTGTTATTTCTTGACTTAGTAAGTAAGCATTGCCTCTGCAAAAATGAGCTGGTGGCCAGAAATGTTGCTAGCATTGTCTACATGACTACACAGTGGTCTCAGTTTGAAAAATACCAGTTAAGTTTGGGGGGTGGTTTTTGGTAGTTTTGTTGGATGCTGAATACTCGTAGTGTGAGTAGTTTTCTGCCATGACTGACAGAATAGGAAGTAGTAGACACAGAGAACAAAATCCTTTCTGTGATGGCTAATTTATGGGTTGTATTGTACATGCCTGGCCTGACTGAGCGAGAAGAAACCTGCAGCAGCCTCATTCTGGAATTTTAAAACGTGATTGATGTCTTAGCCATTTATTTACAGTTATCTGCCCTTTAGCTTGGTTTTCTACGCACAAAAGGATAACCATGTGTGCAGAAGCTGGTTAATCTTGATAAACACAACAGTTATGAGAATAACTTCATTCTGTTAGATCATCTGATCAAATTTTATGCAGCAATTCAGTACATTCCCCTATAGCATATCTGTGCCTACATGGCAAAACAAGTAACCATTGTTAAAATAAGGATACGGATGTCAAAATGTGTAAGTTATTTTTCATAACACAGAGGAAAAGTTCATGTGATCACCAAACTGTAAAACAGTAATTTGTTGAGCGAGTAAATGTAACCTAAGTTCCAGCAAGTAGTTCTGTGAGTACTCTTCTGTAAGGCTTTTTTGTTCTGGTTTGGTTTTGAGGTTTTGTTTTGTTTGGTTGGTTGGTTCTTGTTTGGTTTTGTTTTGCTTTGTTTTGTACTGCTTTTTCTTTTGGTGTGGAAAACTCCCAGAGTTTAACATGATTCCAATGCTCCCTAGGTGACAATCTTTCTTTCCAAATGTGGACATGATCTGTGCATTAGCCTCCTTACTCTACGCAGTTTGTGTGGTACAGTGGATTGTTTTGCTGTTCTGGACCATATTCAGTTGTGCCCTTTGAAATCTCTGCCAAATCTGTTGTGAGCCAGCAAACTCACAGGCTGGTTTTGCAGCAGCTGAGAGGCTTGGATTTTTGACTGCATACACAGTTCGCTTGTTAATCTCAACATTTAATTTTTTTTCCCTTCCTTCTAGGAGCAAATGCCAGCATGACTAAGGTCTGAGGAAGTGCTGCTGTGTTCCTACCACGGGTTTGCAGGTACAGAGCAAGGGTGCAAGGATAGCAGGGACATTCTGAGCTACCATGGATATCCCCACTGATTTGGTGCCATCCTCCATGATGTCTCAACCAGAGGTGATTGAGGTGAGTAGACCACAATGAAACTGGCAGCTGAACTGACCTTGTGTCCTACCTTTTTCTCCTGTCTCACTTCTGAGTCACTGAGGGATGTTTTTTTCCTCAAATGCTGTTTTAAAGACACTCGTTTGCTAAGAATGTTCCGTTACTTTGATATGTGACATTGACATGTAATGCAACTATTGTAGTATTAAAAAAAAATGGCAAAATACAACCTTTATTGAATCCATGTAAGTGAGCCCTGCACTGTGGTTTGACTTTTACTGTGCCTGAAAAATGCAAAGAAGGAGGTCATAACATGGTTCAGTTGGAATATTCACCACAAGAAACTTCAGATTTAGTGTTTTTATCTGAAAAGGTACAGTTATAAGACAAAAGCAGCAATAAAATTAATAACGTACTTACAGTTACTAACACACTAATCTTGTTTTCATGAACCAAAGCATGTTTCACACGTAATACTTACAAATAGAATCATAGAATGATTTAGGTTGGAAGGGACCTCAAAGATCATCCGGTTCCAACCCCCCCTCAATAGGCAGGGACACCTCCCACTAGAACAGGTTGCTCAAGGCCTCATCCAACCTCTTCCAACCTTGGTGATACTGTGATACTGTGATACCTCCAGAGAGGGAGCATCCACAGCCTCCCTGGGCAACATGTTCCAGTGTCTTACCATCTTCACTCTAAGGAACCCTGTCTTAACATTTAGTTTGAATCTCCCCTCTTCCATTCCCCCTCGTCCTAACATTACAAGGCCTTTTAAATAGTCCCTCCCCAGCCTTCCTGTAGGCTCCCTTCAGATACTGGAAAGCCACTATAAGGTCTCCTCGAAGCCATCTCTTCTCCAGGCTGAAGAGCTCCAACTCTCTCAGCCTGTCCTCATAGCAGAGCTGCTGCAGCCCTCTGAGCATCTTCGTGGCTCTCCTCTGGACCCANCCAGGTCCCTCTGGATGGCATCCCTGCCCTCTAGCATGTCAACTGTGCCACACAGCTTGGTGTCATCTGTACACTTGCTGAGGGTGCACTCAATTCCTCTGTCCATATCACTGACAAAGATGGTACACAGCACTGGTCCCAGCACTGACCCCTGAAGGACGCCACTTGTCACTGGTCTCTGGGTGGACATTGTGCTGTTGATCACCATTCTCTGTGTGCCACCATCCAGCCAATTCCTTATCCAGCAGTGCTCCACCCATCCAGTCTGTGTTTTTCCAGTTTGGTGACCAGGATGTCATGTGGGAGGAAGTCAAATACCTTACTTAGTCCATGCAGATGGTGTCAGTTGTCCTTCCATTGTCCACTGTTCCCTTGTCCACTGTTGCTGTGACTTCATCATAAAAAGCCACCAAATTTGTCGGGCATGATTTGCCCTTGGTTGCCCTTGGTGAAGCCATTGCTGATTACCACCAATCACCTCTGCTTTGTTTTCCATTTGCCTTAGCAGAACCTTCAGGAGGATCTACTCCATTATCTTGCCAGGTAAAGAGGTGAGACTGACTGCTCTCTGGTTCCTGGGGTCATCCTTTTTTCTTCTTGAAGATGGGCATTACATTTGCCCTTTTCCAGTCAGCAGGAATTTCAGCAGTCTGCCATGACCTTTCAAATATGATTGACAGTGGTTTAGCAACTTCATCTGTCAGTTCCCTCAGGACCTGTGAGTGGATCTCATCAGGCCCCATGGACTTGTGCGCATTTGGATTCCTTAGGTGCTCAAGAACATGATCTTCAGTTATAGTGGGCAGATCTTTCTTCTCCTAGTCCTTACTTTGGTCCTCTGGGACTTGGACATTGTGATTGGAGCCCTTGCATCGTGTACCACTCATCCCAAGGCCCTGAAGTCTTTTTTGATTGTTCTGGGACTAACAGTCATTATTTCTTCCCCTCCTATGTGGAAGATCAGTAATGCGTAGTAGTCCATAGAGTGCACCAGGCTAGGAATTTTCCTAGCAACATCTCTAACCTGGACTCCAGGTAGGCAGCACACCTCCCTGTGAGAGGGGTCTACCTGACATTGGTCCCTCTGATCCTCTCAGTGGTGAATCCCCTACAACTATCACTCTCCTTTTTTTCTTAGGGCTGGCTGACACATCCTGGGCAATTGAGCAGGTGGACTTTCCTCTCCATCCTCCTCTGCCTGATCCTCAGTTTCTAGTGCCCCATATCTGTTGTGCAAGGGCAGGTGGTAAGACTGAGAAGATCAGGAGGCGGCTCTCCTGCCTGTGTGGGGGAAACCTGCCTCCATTCCCCCTCATCTCCTAGATCTACTCCTTTACCTGCTTTGTCTAGGTAGCAAGAGGAAACGGAATCCTCTACTACTTGTGCAGCCCTCACTTGCTGCCTCTCCCTTGGGGATGGTATAGGCTGGCTCCACCAGTTGATTTCGCTTTCACAGTCCCATATAGACTTTAGTCTCTCAGCTTCCTCCTTTAGCCCAGCCACCATACCGAGCAGATCACTCACCTGCTCACACCTCACACAGGTTTCATACTCACCACCTTCCATTACAAATGCTAGGCTCAGGCATTCTCTGCACCTAGGGGTCTGGATACCTAAGTAATTTCTTCACCTCCATATACTGAACACTGAGTACAGTACTTGTATTTTCTGGTGAAGTAAATATTGCAAGCAGAAAATAAGAAGTTGGTAACAGCCAAGATTTTATCTTAAAAAAGCATTTTCAAAGTCCTTTTGACTTTATAGGGACCCAAATGTCTGTTAAAGCTTTCACAATATTTTTTTATTATATTTTAATGAAGAGGGAATCATAACTGATTAAGTTAAATGTCAGAAAATTGTTTATTCTGCTTTTTGTTTCTTTTCAGAGATTGTTTGTCTCAGGAGACTATGCCTCTTAGCAATATGCAGTGAGAAATTCAGTAGTTCAGAGATCATAGGATCACAGGATGTTAGGGGTTAGAAGGGACCAAAGAGATCATCGAGTCATGGTTCTTCACCATGAAGGTGGTGAGACCCTGAAGCGGGTTGCCCAGGGAGGTGGTCAAAGCCCCATCCCTGGATGTGTTTAAGGCCAAACTGAATGAGGCTTGAGACAGCCTGATCTAGTGTGAGGTGTCCCTGCCTGTGACAGGGGGGGGTTGGAACTATATGATCCTTGTGGTCCCTTCCAACCCTGACTGATTCTATGATTCTATGCATAGCTAAAGAGATGAATTGTTAGCTAGAGGTGTTGAAGTAAAGCACTTTGCAGACTAAAACTGCCTGAGCTTGCCTTTCTTGATTGTGCTGACATACAAATGAATTTTGGCTATGCTAGAAAATTACATGGATTTTTTTCCCCTAGAGGACATTTTTTGGCCACTTGAAACTGAGCAGATGCCACAGTGTGGTGCAGACGATGGACAGAGACTGATGTGATAAGGAAAGTTGTATGTTTAAAAAAAAAAACCAAAAACCAACAACTTGAAAGTAGCCTTGCATGTTTTCTTCATGAGCTACATGGCAGTTACAAAAAAGAAGTGTTCTCTTACATTGCTTTAAACTTTCTTTATCTTTTAATCCCTGTTTTCCCCTTTTTTGCCAGCAGAGTTGAATTTCCTTAATGTTTGGTCAGTTTAGGTTTGGAAGTAACTGAACTTGAGTCAGCATTGTGCCCAGGTGACCAACAAGGCCAGTAGTATCCTGGCTTGTATCAAGAATGCTGTGTCCAGCAGGAGTAGGGAAGTGACTGTCCCCTTGTACTCTGCTCTGGTGAGGCCACACCTTGGGTACTGTGTTCAGTTTTGGGCACTTCAATATAAGAGGGATGTGGAGGTGCTGGAGCGAGTGCAGAAGAGCGCAAAGAAGCTGATGAAGGGTCTGGAGAATTAATCTTATGAGGAGCAACTGAGGGAGCTGGGAGTGGTTAGTTTGAAAAACAGGAGGCTGAGGGGAAACCTCATTGCTATCTACAGCTACCTTAAAGGATGTTGTAGAGAGGATGGTGCTCGTCTCTTCTCAGAGGCACTTAGTGACAGTGCAAGAGGGAATGGCCTCAAGCTGTGACTGGGTAGGTTTAGACTGGACATTAGTAAAAAAAATCACAGAAAGAGTGGTCGAGCCTTGGAATGGACTGCCCAGGGAGGTGGTTGAGTCACCAACCCTGGAGGTGTTTAAAGGCAATTTGGATGTAGTGCTTGGAGCTATGGTTTAGGGGTGAACTTTGTAGGGTAGAGTTTGATGGTTAGACTTGGTGATCCTGAGGATCTTTTCCAACCTGAATGATTCTATGAGTACCTATTTTATATCCCCATGCATGTATATGCATGTCCATGTATGTATCTCAGTAATGAATATTCCTGTGCCCATCCTCTGCCCTTTAACTGCAGAAGGTGAACAAAAATTATTTACTGTGGGGAGGAATCCCACAGGCCTCAGGAGGACCTTTTGCAATCTGGAGCCCACTCTGGTAGGTTTCTGCTTGGGCTTGAATCCCACAGGTCCTCTTGTTGGCACCACAATGAGGGAAGGTCTTGCAAATTTAATTGCAAATTTTATCTTTCTCATGATTTGTCTTCTGAGTCAGATTAAAAAAGATTCACATTTTGGAAAAGTTTTAGAAAGCCAGTTATTGATACTAGGTATGAAGTTGTAGTTGCTCTTTCAAAATAGTCTTATTCATAGCTTGTAAACATAAGAACTGTTCTTGGTGCTCTCTGCAATCCTCCGCTGAAACAACGCATTTTCTGTGGTCACGTCTCCTCATATCTTCTTATACACTGACCTGTGCAAAGCTCCTTGCTCTCATTTTCTTCCTCCCCCAGCATCTTGTTACCAGATGTAGGAAGTAGTGATTAAGAGAACAAATTGATGAAGTCTTGATTATGTTCAAGTGTGAAGGATAAATAATATTTCAAAGTAGTTTAGCTATCCATAGCTGAAATCTGGAGCAGAAAATAGTCCTGAGGCACCATTCACAATATGTCAGTTAAGTCAGTGAAATGAAAAAAAGCCAGAATATGCTTTGAGTTTTTTGGCAACAGAGTTTTATGTAAGGCATAGTCTAGTAAATTCATATCAGATAAGCCATTCTGCTCTCAAAACAGAGAGAAACAAAGTGCAGCAGAACTTTCTGGGGTCTAAGTTAGGGATATTTTGTGGTACGTGTAATGACTTCATACCTCAGCTATGTATAAGAAAATTTATATTATAGCAACCCGATTAGTCTGATAATGCAGTAAGTGGAAAGTTAAATAATCCTGTAAGAAACATTTAGCATCCCAGAGGGCTTTGACGTTTGCAAAAAGGAAACATAGCAAGTGGTGATCTAAGCTGATTAATGTACTCTGAGTGATTAGGATCTTCTCTCTTTGTGAATGACATGAAGTGAATTCTGCTTTGAAGAAGAAACGATTTGGGCTCCAGTTGCTTAATGAACCAGGGACTTCCAACAGTGCTTCAGAAATGCTTAAAACAAGAAAACAACAAAAATTCATCATTCCCTCTTTGCGTCTGCCAGCAGAGGATCCTACCATTTATTAGAAGTAAATGAGTACATTTAGATAACTGCTTTGCAGCCAAGAGAAATCCAGACCAATTTCCATTATAGTGGTCTTTCATGGCTATGTGGTTACTAGAACAAAAACCCAGTTCTCCCACTGTCTGCTACTGAGTATTTCTCTGTTTTCCTGTATTTTTGTTTGAATTAGAGTGGAATGGATTCAGACTATCCTTGACACAGAACGGTCATCTTCAGTAGCTTTTTTGTCTTTTAATGATGCTTGAGAGCAGATTCCTCTGAGGTGGCACATCTGTTATTACTGCTTTCCCCAACAAAGCCAAAGACAGTTTGCATTTTTGATTTGGTGATTAAATTTCTACAGCCAAAAATGTGCAGATTTTGTTTTTCTTACCTTCTGGAGATGTAAACAAATTAACCTTTTTACCAAAACGGGCCTCTGGTGGTTGTAAATAACGTAAACCAGAGAAGAAAAGGGAAGAAACACTTTGTGATTTAAAGTATACCCACCCACTTAGAGGCTGTACTGTATGTCCAAGTTCCTGAGAGAGAATCCATTGCCACCAGAGCCCTGAGAAAGATTTATTTCTGTATTCTATTTATATATATATCACAAAACAGTGCAAAAGAAATGCAAAGTGATCTATATTTCAAGGGAAAAAAAAAAAAAGTATTTGCCATGATAAACACAGGACATTCTTTTTATTTCTGTTTGGAGGTCTCAGTTTCTACTCCAAAATTCGCATTTTCTATGTTATTAGCATCATTTTGAATAAGCATTTTGCTTGTAAGTTAACCTCCCCCACTTCTCTGGTTTGAGTGCTAAGGACCTATGGAAGGTGTGCCCTGGAGACAGAAGTAGTCCCAATAGCCTACTGCAATTTTTAGTGTAAAAGGCCAGACTCTCAGCTACTAGAGCCAAGAATGAGTTCCCAGCTTGGCTCACTGAGCACCACACTGGGCCCAAAGGATGCGTATGGTAATTCATTATGCATGGAAACTCACTAGGGATTTTAGAGGTGGAGATTTTCAATTTATTTTTTTTCCCACTTTGATAACTTCTAAAGCATCACAGAGATTGCATGCTGCACTCTTCAGAAAGCTGTTTACAGGACTGGGGCCTTTGGGGAAAGTCTGCAGTCATACTGCATAGCAGCCTTCAGAGACTTGCAGCGAGTCAGAACTCTGGCTATGATGCTCAGGTTGAGGATAAGGCAGGTAGGCAGCCAGGGAGTGAATTGGTTGAAGCAGTGGAGAATTTTAGTCTGCATTATGACACAAACTTTTTTTTGAAGATGAAGAGGTGGCATATTTCTGTCACAAAATTAGGTGATAGAATATCAGGAGGTGTTGAACCTGTATCCTTGTTCGGCTAATGTTTGTGAAGCTCAAATTGTCATGAAAGCTTCTCCAGAAGAAAATTAAGCTTGAAGAGCTTGGCAGGAATTCTTTCTTTACTCTGTATGAGACATTTGGGGTCAGCTACCCAGTTTGGCCTCACCATGCCATATCAATCTCTCTTGGTGGCAAAAGCAACTAGTTTATTTTTGCAATATCTGTGCACTTCTGTGTGGTCTGAGAAAAATTCTTCAGTAATCAAAGTGTTTAAGCCACTCTAGCAATGTAAGGGGGTACAGGATGGTGTAGACGATTCCTTGATTCAAAGAGCTTCTGCCTCAGCTGGAAAACACTCATTAGAACATATGTGTAGTGCTTGTGAGGGATGCAGCTCCTCTGAAAGTTCTGTGTCTGTGGAAAAGGTGAAACAACACAAGAATTTAGTCTGCCTTTCTGTGCATGTTTCCTCTCAGTTCCTCTAGCTTTTAAATTTCCTAAATCTCCTCTTGCTTAAAAAATTCTTCACTGAAAGAGACTTCATGTGCATGTGCACATGTGCTTGTGTGTGTGTGTTCATCCTCACTGCCTTTCTTAGCAGAAAGTGCAAGGTGAAATCACAGAGCCAGCAATTTGGGGCCCTGTTGGGCCAGCTCAGTATGTCTCTGACATGCAGCTCAGTAATGCTCTTATGTTTGAATATTGAATTGAACAGCTTCTGATTTATCTATCGTGAAAAGCTGTGGGGCTAAGTTGAGGTATTTCAGACCTGATAGTTAGTGACTCTGGCATCTTCTGGAAGAAAGGCATTTTTAGAATTAGCTGGACCGCCTGCTCTGACCCATCTCTTTTTTTAACCCACAGAAGCTATTTTTGAGCATGGGTTTATAGTAGTTGAGAGTGAATAAGCATGAAGAAAGGCCAACACCCTCCGTGGTTTTACAGTCAGTCTAGGAGGCTGTAATCATAGTTTCCAACAGGATCTGTGTCACTTGTGAATTATACCTTCCAGCAGTCAAACTGCTTCATTTTCCAGTGTTGCTGGTGACTGATTGGGTCTCTAACTGTGTAGATCAGAGTCACAGATTATTAGGGCTTGGAAGGGACCTTGAAAGAACATTTAGGCCAACCCCCTTGCCAGAGCAGGATTCCCTAGAGCAGATCACACAGGAACACATCCATGTATGTTTTGAATGTCTCCAGAGAAGGAGACTCCACAACCTCTCTGGACAGCCTATTACAGTGCTCTGTCACCCTCACAGTGAAAAGCTTTTGCCTTATGTTCACATGGAACCTCCTGTGCTCTAGCTTGCACCCATTGTCCTTGTCCTGTCATTGGCCATCACTGAGAAGAGCCTGGCTCTGTCTGTCCTCCTGACACTCACCTGTCACCTCTCAGTCTTCCTCTCCAAGCTAAAGAGACCCAGCTTTAGCCCCTTAGCCTTTCCTCGTGAGTGAAGTGTTCCACTCCCTTGATCATCTTTGTGGCTCTGCGCTGGACTCTTTCTAGCAGTTCCCTGAGGTCCTTCTTGAACTGAGGGGTCCAGAACTCAACATACTAGCCACACCTTTTCTAACACACCCCAGGATGCCACTGGCCTTCTTGGCCACAAGGGCATGTTGCTAGCTCATGGTTATTTTGTTATTCAGCAAGACCCGCCGGTCCTTTTCCCAGACCTGTGCTCCAGCAGATCAGCCCCCAGCCTCTACTGGTTCATGGGGTTATTCTTTCCCAGATGGAAGACTCTACACTTGTCCTTGTTGTATTTCATTAAATTTCTTCCTGCTCAACTCTCCAGCCTGTCCACATCTTGCTCACACGTTGGGTTGCACATTCATGCATGAACTGTAGGAACTTCTCAGTTCAGTTTCTAGTAGTTGGAACATTTATTAGCTCTGATACTGCACAGTAATAAGTGAATTATTACTGTGCAGTATCCATAAGTCAGTTTATGCTTTATCATGTTATAGCAGAGTTAAAGAGATCCCCTTGTAAAGAGGCTTACTTCATCCTGTCTTTCCACCTCTGTAAGGTGTAGGGGACAAAATAAGTCTAGTGAAATTAAGTACTTCTTCATTGGTGACTGAACCACCACATCTTACAATTTATCTTATCTTATTATCTTACCCCTTTTCTAAGTCTTTTGAACCATTACTTAGGGTAAAGGGTATTTAAGGAGCTGTTACATCTTGGTGGTAGGGTTTCACGATTTATCAAGGTAAAATTATGCCTACCATGCCTTCTGTACAGATAAAAGTCTAATGAATCAGCACTTCTGAAACTTCTTGGGTTTCTTTTTCACTTAAATTTTGGTAAACACCTCGTCAACTTCCACTTTTATTTGTAAAGGGAACACTGTATTGCCCTCTTTATTTTTAAGCCTCTTTTTTAGTGTTCTACAGTTAGAACAATAGGTTGTGCTTTTTATTAGGTGATGTTGAAATTTCTGTTGTATACTGATTTTTTTTTTTTTTCATCTGTTACAACTTTGTTTTCATAAAACTCATGGTTTTGCAGTTGTGGGGTGAGAAAGTATTTGCATATTGATTCCTGTGCTTACTTATAATTATTTTAAACATATTGTTAATTAGTATTTAGGAAATACTAATTAGAAGCTGACAGTTCCCAAAAGTTCATCAGTTCTGACCTTCTGTTATGTTGGTAGACTTCACAGCATTTACCTTAGATGAGATCAGTGCCACTGCTACTGCTGCACAAAACGGGAAGCTGTAAGACACCTGTTGCTGTTCTGGAATCCTTATAAACCATTTCCAATTCTGCATTTCCTCTGAAATGTCTTCTCGATTTCTGGGTAGCACTTAGGATTATAAATATTATTTTTGAAGATAACTACCTCAAAATTTAAAGCTCATCCTGTACAGAATGAGTCTCAGAGTTTTGTAAATTTTAAGGAGCCTGCATGACTTGTACTTGGCATTTCATTCCATGCAAAATTGTCATCTTCCTCAGATTTCATTGCTAAATAAATTGCTTTTCATCTCCTCTTTGTGTGCTGTGTAAGAAAACAGTAACATGTCGAGGTTAATTCAGTAAAGGGAGAACAAAACAGAGGAGCAGACTGTTCAGGGAGCTTAGGGTTAAAATATTTTTTTTTCTTAGATGCAGAACAATTTTTGTGGCTTCCAAGTTTGAGAAGCTCTGTGAAGGTTAGACCTCAGTATTCTAAGAATGTGCAGCTCTGTTTCTCTTGGCAAGAAAAAAAGTGCACCCATGCATGCTGAGGTGGGTATCTCAGGTTTTTAATTTCTATCCTTTTTCCTTTTTTTTTTCCTTTTCTTTTTTCTTTTCCTTGTTTTTCCTTTTTTCCTTTTCCTTTTTTTTCCTTTTCCTTTTTTTCCCTTTTCCCTCTTTTCCTTTTCCCTCTTTTCCTTTTCCCTCTTTTCCTTTTCCCTCTTTTCCTTTTCCCTCTTTTCCTTTTCCCTCTTTTCCTTTTCCCTCTTTTCCTTTTCCCTCTTTTCCTTTTCCCTCTTTTCCTTTTCCCTCTCCCCGTGTTTTTCCCTCTCCTTTTGTTTATTTTGTTTCTTTTTTTTTGTTAGGTGGCCTTAGGAATTTTGTCAGCTCTCATATTGTAGTGGGGTTTGTAAACTGGTCATTTGTCCCTCGGTCACCCTGTGCTAACTCATGCTTTATGAAAACTTACTGGTGTCAGTTTTCCACCCTAAGCATCTCTTCATATGCAACTCCCATCAGGTGGGTTGTCACTCATCACTGGGTTGGCAGAAGCCAAAGGTCCCCTCTCACCTTCCTGCTTCAGGCAGCCAGTGCCTTTTCCACTCAATCTCTTCCCTAAGAGAGGAAGCAGGTAATGTGCTGATGACTCGGGGAAGTCCCATGAGCAAGTGGCACCAGGTCATGGATCTAAATCCTCACCCCACTCTTTAAGCTGTGATGAAGGGGTGGGCCAGCAGGAGGCTCAATCAAGCACAAAACAGTGGAATATTGCCTACGGGAGCTCTTCTTCCCAGTCTCCTCACTGCTACAAGTATAACAGGTAGTGGCTGGAAAGGCCAGTGCCAAGGTGATGTAGCCATGGGATGGCTGGGTGTTGACTGTAGAGGCAGTCTTGGGGTCAGATGTCCAGGTCTGTATGTACTGTGGTTATAACTACATCTAATAATATTAAGAGATTGACTCCATGTGTTCAGAATTTTCACATACTTTGATGTGGGACAGCAGTGTCTCAAGTATTTAATCAACTTGACATGGTCAGAGAAGACATTGTGTTTGGCCTGCTTATACTCTGATTTACTTTATCTGTCTAGTTGGTTTATAATAAAGACATTGTCTTTTTCCTCACAAATGTGTTCTAGAGGCTGAGTGAATGTGGGCAATTTGCAGCTCAGTTTGTTTGAAACTGCTGTTAAGATATACTAAATGAATGAGGTAAATCTCAGGGCACTGCACATCTGGCTGAGCCAGGCGATGAAACAAGCTGAGTGAAACTTCAGGAAATTAAAATATAAAATATAAACTTCCCTGCCCCTTTTCCTTCAGGGGCAGGAAAGGGGATGGTCATATGCCATTATGGTATGTTAACACTTTCGATACTCAGGAATATGTTGTGTTCCCCCCCCGCCGCCGTCTTAGCCTTTGCAGTTAGACAGTAGCATCACCAGTAAATGAAAAGCCTTGATATTTGTATATTCATGAACTGGGAGGTCACAAACCTTTCTGTAAAATATACACTAGCATCTGAGAAAGCCCATCAAGGGGAAGTCCCCTTTTTGAACTTCCTTCAGCAAACTGCCTCCTTTTCTGTTCTTATTTCCTGTGGGACTGAAAAGATTGCTTGTAAATGAGAACCCAGTAGTTAGCACACCCTAACCCCAGAATTTATCCAAAATACATTACATAAACTGTTCCTGTTTTCAAAATGAGAGAAGCAGACAGTGAGCCTCATGCTGTTCCTCAGAAATTGCTCAAGTACTTCTAAATTCAACTAGACTGACTGTGGTGCTTAACATACTCTTACGTGTCTTGCATAGGTTCAGCTCTGGCTTGGTATTAATTATTAAATCTCGTCTCCAATTTCATTTGAATCACAGGATCACAGAATAAACCAGGTTGGAAGAGACCTCTAGGATCATTGAGTCCAACCTATCACCTAACCCTTCTAGTTAACTAAACTATGGCCCTAAATGCCCCATCCAGCCTCCTTTTAAACACCTCCAGGAATGGTGACTCCGCCACCTCTCTGGGCTGCCCATTCCGATGGGTAATCACTCTTTCTGTGAAGAACTTCTTCCTAATGTCCAGCCTAAACCTGCCATGGTGCAGTTTGAGACTGTGTCCTCTTGTTCTGTCACTGGGTGCCTGGGAAAAGAGACCAACTCTCGCCTGGCTACAACCTCATTTCAGGTAGTTATAGAGAGCAATAATGTCTGCCGTGAGCCTTCTCTTCTCCAGGCTGAACAAACCCAGCTCCCTCAGCCTCTCCTTGCAGGGCTTGTGCTCCAGCCCCCTCTCCAGCCTTGATGCCCTTCTCTGGACATGTTCAAGCACCTCAACATCTTTCTTAAATTGAGGGGCCCAGAACTGGACACTCAAGGTGTAGCCTAACCAGTGCTGAGTACAGGGGCAGAGGTCCTGCTGGCTGCACTATTCCTGATACAGGTCATGATGCCATTGGCTTTCTTGCCCACCTGGACACACTGCTGGCTCATGTTCAGTTGCCTGTCGATCAGCACCCCCAGGTCCCTTTCTGCCTGGCTGCTCTCCAGACACTCCGTCTCCAGACTGGTGCTGCATGGGGTTGTTGTGGCCAAAGTGCAGAACCCAGTACTTGGACTTGTTAAAACTCATGGTATTGGACTGCACTTATCTACCCAGCCTGTCCAAGCTCCTCTGCAGAGCCCTCCTACCCTCTAACAGATCCACACTTGCTCCCAAAATGGTGTCATATGCAAACTTACTCAATCCTCTCATCCAGATCTTCAGTGAAGATATTAAACAGGACTGGGCCCAGCATTGATCTCTGGACACACCACTAGTGACTGGCTGCCAACTGGGTGTGACACCATTCACTATCCCTCTCTGGGCCCGGCCAGCCAGCCAGTTCTTAACCCAGCACAGAGTGTCCCTGTCCAAGCCAAGGGCTGCCAGCTTGGCCAGGAGTTTGCTGTGACAGTGTCAAAGACCTTGCTGAAGTCCAGGTAGACTATCTCCACAGCCTTGCCCATGCCCACTAGGCAGGTCACCTGGTCATAAAGAGATCAAATCGATCAAGTAGGACCTACCTCTCCTAAATCTGTGCTGGCTGTGTCTGATTCCTTGGCCACCCTATAGGTGTGCTATGATCTCCTCAGGATGATCTGCTCCACTATCTTGCATGGCACTGAGGTCAGGCTGACAGGTCTGTAATTTCCTGGGTCCTCCTTCTGACCCGTCTTGTGGATGGGCATCACATTGGCCGGCTTCCAGTCTTTGAGGACTGCTCCAGTGAGCCAGGACTGTTGATAAATCATAGAGAGCAGCTTAACAAGCTCATCTGCCAGCTCTCTCACCACCTTAGAATGGATCCCATCTGGTCTCATAGACTTGTGAGGACCCAAGAGGCTCACCATGTCCCTAACTGCTTTGTCCTGGATTACAGGGAAGATGTTCTGCTCCTTGACCCCACCTACCAGCTTAGGAGGCCAGCTGTCCTGGGGACAACCTGCCTTGCTATTGAAAAGTGAGGCAAAGGTAGTGTTAAATACCTCTGCCTTTTCCTTATCTCTAGTCACTACATTGCCCTCCTTGTCCAGTAAAGAGTGGAGGTTATCCTTGCCCCTTTTTGTCGTTAATATATTTATAGAAATACTTCTTGTTATCATCCACAGCAGTGGCCAGTCTAAGTTCTAACTGGTCTTTTGTCTCTCTAATTTTCTTCCCACACAATCTAGGAACATCCTTAAATTAGTCATGAGTTATCACCCCCTCTTTCCAAAGGTGATATGCTCTCTTTTCTTCCCTTAATTCCTTCACAAGTCCCTCGCCCATCTAGGCTGGTCGTCTTCCCTGGCAACGCTGCTTTTGGCACATCAGCACAGCCTGTTCCTGTGCCTTCAAGATTTCATTCTTGAAGTAGGTCCAATCTTCCTGGACTCTTTTGTTTCTAAGGGCTTTTTCCCAAGGTACCCTTTGAGTTAGTTCTTTGAATAAAGCCGAAGTTTGTCCTCTGGAAGTCCACTGTGGATGTTTTGTTGATGCCCCTCCTTGCTTCACTGCCTATTGAAAACTTCATTATTTCATGGTCACTGCACCCCAGACAGCCTCCGACCACCACATCTCCCACCAGCTCTTCTCTGTTTGTAAACAGCAGGTCGAGCAGAGCCTCACCCCTAGTAGGCTGGCACACCAGCTGTGTTAGGAAGTTATCTTCTATACTTTCTAAAAACCTGGATTGCCACCTCTCTGCTGTGTTGAATTCCCAGCAGGTATCTGGCAGGTAATGCTGGAAAGAATATTACAAAATCAAGGTAACCCACACTGTAAGCCCAGATGCAAAACAAAGACACCAAAATGGAGGTGCTACCCACCCCATTTTAAATTTCTGAACTAAAAATGTGTTTTGCCAGGTGTGGCTGGCATCCTTCCGCAGGAGCTACAGCAGAGCAGGAGTTACTACATACAGGCAGCAGTCATCTGAAAGAAAAATTTAGATCTGCAAATAAATGGACAAAGAGAATTTCTTCAGGACTGCAAAAAATCCACTAGATCCTGGAGCCCTGACCTCCTCTGTAATTCAGACTGTAAGACTGCATCCAGATACTTCTGCAGACGGCAAAAAAAACCTCAACAAACCAACAAAAACAACCAAAAAAACCAAACCAAAACCCAGGGCACTCACATAATTAATGCAGATGTTGGCAGGCTTTAAGAAGGGCCACAATTCATTTGTATGACTTCCTCTCTCCCTCGAGGGTTCTTATACTTGACCTGTTACTACCGCATGGTCTTTAAATGAAGAATTAAAGCCACATGTCTTGTAGCTAGGTCTGCCTTTGTTAAGTATCCCTTATAAATCGTTTTGTTGGGTTTCTTTTCCTATGCATCAGAGAGATTCTGCATAAGACCTTTTAAAATTTCTAAAATAATTAAGGCTGAAAGGTTTCTAACCTAAGAGTTTCTGTACGGTAGAGGAACAATAAAAGTCTTTATAGTCACTGTGCAGAGAAATACTATTTACCTTAACTTCTCTTTATCTTGGGTCTGCAGATGTTTCTTATCAATGTTTAGGTTGCAGGCAAAACAATTCTAAAAAGTATTTTCTCTTTAATGTGAGCCTAAATGTCATGTAATGCATCTGGGGTATAGGTGAAAAGTTTTCTATGTTGCTTTATTGCAATTAACTTAATTGTGTCGACAAACACAGGGGATTGAAAGGAACTAGCAATGGATTTGAGCGATTCTAAGGAAATTATTTTCACTTGAGTCTAATTATTAATTCTCTTTCCCAATTCTGTACATTTCTGGTTTCAACCTGAACTTAGGTTAGCTGCAGCATTTCCTGCAGAATGGCTGGAGCTGTCCAAAACATAGGGTTGGTGGTTTTTTTTGCATACTTTAATGGAAAGATTTTCACATATGCTAATGGTTTTGATTTGTTCTTCAATTTAGTTTCATGCTAAAAATACCTTTTTTTTTTTTTTCTGGTGAAAATTCAAGTTCAGTCAATAGAGTTTTACAGACATTAAAGTAGAATGTCAGAGTCATGTCTCATTTGAAAGACACTTTTTTGACTTGAGTTTGTAGGGTGGTGGGGTTTTGTTGTTGTTTTGGTTGGTTGGTTGGTTTGTTTTTAGTTACTACTTTTATGTCCTCATCATTAAGCCATACTAAACAAGGAACCAGGATATTCAGAGGGGTTAATTTTTTTCAAGCTTTGCCTTTTCGAATTGCACCTCAAGTAATTGATTATAAGTGGAGAGTGTGCACATGCAGCCCAGACAGCCAACCGTGTGCTGGGCTGCATCAAGAGAAGTGTGGCCAGCAAGGCAAGGGAGGTGATTCTCCCCTTTTACTCTGCTCTCCTCAGACCCCACCTGGAGTACTGTGTGCAGTTCTGGAGCCCCCAACACAAGAAGGACATGGAGCTGCTGGAGCGGGTCCAGAGGAGAGCCACGAAGATGATCAGAGGGCTGCAGCAGCTCTGCTATGAGGACAGGCTGAGAGAGTTGGGGCTCTTCAGCCTGGAGAAGAGAAGGCTTCGAGGAGATCTTATAGTGGCTTTCCAGTATCTGAAGGGAGCCTACAGGAGGGCTGGGGAGGGACTATTGACAAGGTCTAGTAATGTCAGGACGAGGAGGAATGGGTTTAAGCTGGAGGAGGGGAGATTTAGACTGGATATTAGGAGGAAGTTCTTTACAGTGAGGGTGGTAATACACTGGAACGGGTTGCCCAGGGAGGTTGTGGATGCTTCCTCTCTGGAGGAGTTTAAAGTCAGGCTGGATGAGGCCTTGAGCAACCTGCTCTAGTGGGAGGTGTCCCTGGCTATGGCAGGGGGTTGGAGCTGGATGATCCTTGAGGTCCCTTCCAACCTAAACCATTCTGTGATTCTATGATTCAGCAGTTTCTTGTTAGCCAGCAGTTTTATGTAAAACTTCTGCATTCTGGTGGCGTATGGGGCTTGTTTGTTGCATGTGTAGCTGTGCTCAGCTCAGTACTCTGTGACGAAAGTTAATCATGTGTCCCCGATGTAGTCATAACAAAATATAATTTAATAGTACAGTTCAATGCTTTTTCATCTAGTTAAGTCATATATTGCTTTACTAATTTCTTGCTTCACTCATGTTTCAGATTGGAAGCCAGTTCAGATAAGTTATACTTAAAATCATGGTGCATTTCAAATCCTGGTTAAAATTGAGGCTGATGGAAAAAATAACACGTTCAGCAGAAATACAGTGGCTTGCTTTTTATGTTGTTCATAAATGTACTTCATGCTGGAGGAACAGACATACCCCCCGGCCCTGGCAAGTCACAGTGTTAGGACACATTGATAATCTTTTTAGAGTGTTCTCAGTTTTTTTAAGACAGGACAAGAAGACATTGGAATGGGCTGCCCAGAGAGGTGGTGGAGGCACCATTCCTGGAGGTGTTTAAAAGAAGGTTGGATAAGACACTTATTGATGTGGTTTAGTTAATTAAAATGGTTAGGTGATGGTTTGGACTCTGATCCTAGAGGTCTTTTCCAACCTGGTTAATTCTGTGATTCTGTGACATGTTTCTGATGGAGACCTGAATGAGTCAAAATACGCTGAGAAATGTAAACCACTTTTCCTCCTCTTTGAGAAGCTCTTCTTTGATCACGACTACAAGCAACGGTTTTGCCCACTGATAAACTAAATAAGGAGTCCTGTAACAAAGTTAACTTTAATAATAAGGAATGCCTATCTCTCTAAGTGAATTTTTCAGCAGGTCTGCTTGGTCAGAAGCTCATTTGATGTACAGTTTATAACTATGTCAGCTCCTAGAGCAGATGGAAGTATTTCTGGTTGTTTCTAATCTGGTTGCTGTTACTAGACTCCTCAGAGCAATTGTTTGTGAGTCGTGGAATGCCATTTGGTCTGAAAAAATAAATTTGTCCTGAAGCATGTTCCCTTCCTGTCCCACTCCCCACTCCCTGTGCATGTCTTGTCCACGGAGACGTACATATGTTTTCAGTTCTGATGTCATTCTTTTTTTCTTTTCTTTTCTTTTTTATTTTTCCCCCCCTTCCCCCCCCCCCCTCTTCTTTCAGTCCACAGTCATGAGTGAACCACAGTGCTACTACAATGAAACCATTGCCTTCTTTTATAACCGAAGTGGAAAATATCTAGCCACTGAATGGAACACTGTCAGCAAGCTTGTAATGGGACTGGGGATTACCGTCTGCATCTTCATAATGCTGGCCAACCTCTTGGTTATGGTGGCTATTTATGTCAACCGCCGATTCCACTTTCCTATTTATTACTTAATGGCCAACTTAGCCGCTGCGGACTTTTTTGCAGGGCTGGCCTACTTTTACTTAATGTTCAACACAGGACCCAACACTAGAAGATTAACTGTAAGCACCTGGCTTCTTCGTCAGGGTCTCATTGACACTAGCCTGACAGCCTCTGTAGCCAACTTGTTGGCCATTGCCATTGAGCGGCACATCACAGTTTTCCGAATGCAGCTGCACACTCGGATGAGCAACCGGCGAGTGGTGGTGGTAATTGTTGTTATCTGGACTATGGCCATCGTCATGGGTGCCATACCAAGTGTCGGATGGAACTGTATTTGTGATATCACTCACTGCTCCAACATGGCACCGCTCTATAGTGACTCCTACCTGGTCTTCTGGGCTATTTTCAACCTGGTCACTTTTGTGGTCATGGTGGTTCTATATGCTCATATCTTTGGATACGTTCGCCAAAGGACTATGAGAATGTCCAGACACAGCTCTGGACCCCGCAGGAATCGAGACACCATGATGAGCCTCCTAAAGACTGTGGTCATTGTGCTTGGTAAGTGCTTGCTCTGTCTCCCCTGTTCTCCCTGCTCCATTTCTTATCGGATGATTTCAATAATGCATGGCCAGCTCCTGGAAGGTCATCAGCATTTGGAAGACACTAGTAGAGATGGAAGGCAGTAGTAATTCCCAGCATTTGTTACTGTGCTGAGACTATCAAGCCCTATTTATGGAAGTGTCTGTAGGAGTGGTCACTCAAACCTGTAACACGAAACTAATGAAAATCCAGGACCTCGAGATGAGATTGGTGGGGCTTTTGTTTCAGCAATACACGTTTAAAAGCTGTTGTAGCAGGTTTTTTTTGCCTCTGACGATGCCAAACAGCTGCAACATTAAAATGGTACAAGGAAGACTCAGTCTTCCACTCAAGTATCTCTTGAGTCTTTTTTGCCACCCAAAAAAGTGTCATATGTGTTTTCAGGCAGTATTCGTGTATCTGGAGAATGAGAGGCTCCAAGCTACTGATTAGAAGAGTTCTGTATGTTAAGCAGGATTGCATGTTCAGTTTGCTCAGATCTTTCCATGTTTGGCACATCTTCCAGTCCACTAAAACAGTAGCATGTGAGGCAGTGGTGTGCTTCAGCACAGTGCTCAGGATGTGCCTAAGCTTCAGGGTTTGGAAAACAGAGAAACAGGAGGCAAATACAAGACACTTTGGAACTGGAAGATTCCTGTCTTTTTGTGAATGGCTGTATTTGAGTTTTTTCTAGGGCTCTCAGTTTCCTTATGCAAAAGCAGCCTGGATTCCCTTGTTGCTGCAGATGTCAGTGAGCTGCAGGCACACAGGAACGTTCCCAGTTGTCTCTTTGTCTCAAGCTATGTTTCCACCCATGAGATCCTGCTGTATAGTGCACAGATCTCTAGTGATACTTGTACCCTGTTGCACCATGAAATTGCCCTGCAAATCCAGAAATGCACCTGTACTCAGTCTGCAAAGCCCAAAACATAGCTCTTGCTTTGACATCCTGATTTCTGTGGCTTTACACAGTAGCTTATACTTTCTAGCAGTTACTGTCTGCACAAACATGGCAGAGTATTTTTCATGTGAGTCACTGTGTCAACTCATACATTAGTTTAAGAATATACTTATTGCTCTCTGGAATACTGATTATCTTTGCAATCAAAATATGACCTGTGTAGTTAGCTAACCTGGTCAGTCATATTCCTATGCATCCTCCTGTTCAGGGAAAGAAATTCTATGAATTTTGTGAGAGAAGCTGTAGTGGTGGGTAAAACTGCATGGTAGTCAAAAACCTGTCCTTCCCTGCCTCCAAGACATTCCTCACAGAAGGCAAGGTGAGGTTAAGAACACAAAGAAAATTCAAGTTTTGCAGCCTTCTCTTTAGGAGGTTGATCCTTGTTTTGCCTCCTGAAGGAACTGCTCTTCATACAGCAGTGGAATATTTCCTGTGATGTGAAAGATTGGTTCAGTTTAAATAAAATTAAAAAAAAAAAAGGATGGGAAAAGTAAGCAGCTAATCTCACACGTGTATGGGACTAGAGCTATGTATACAGCCACAAGGTTAGATAGTAACTGCAAGTCCATTCGTGCAGAGGTCACAAAGAAGATGTACAGGCCACCCAGTGTGGCCACAACAGTAGAGGTTTGCAATACCTCATATCTTATTGTTTCCAGGTATTGTTCTGGAAACAGTGGAACAGCTCCAGAGGTTATGTAGTATTAGCCAAACTGAAGGTGACTCATGCTTAGCAGATGATATAGTTCAGTAATGTCTCTGATTCTTCAGGGCAGTTTGGAGTAAGACTATTCAGGACTGCAAGTAGTACATGTTGAAGCTTTCTTCAAAATTCACACAGGACCTTATTTCTTTTACTGGTGCACTTAAAGTCTTTCCATGTTATGCACACACTCTAGCACCTCTTCTGATATGCATAAAACACCATTTGTAGAGAGATAATGCATTAGTTTGTTAAATCTGTTTGAAGAACACAAAGGCACCCCCAGTCTGTGACTTTGTCCTCTATTTGGATCTCCCACCTTAGTGTTGTTTTGGAAAGATGGGGTTTGGCTGGGTGTTTATCTTCCAAAGCTATGTGGTTTCTTTGGCTGAAAGATGTCAGTCACAGTATTATAGCATAAAGAAGCAGCAGGATGTCAGTCACAGTACTATAGCATAAAGAAGCAGCAATACTTTTACTTCCTTGCCACCTGCAAGACACAGCTGCAAGATAAAGACAGCTGGGAAACAGCTGTGGGTTTGGTTGTTTGTTTCTTCTAAATAAATGTAACCAAACCCCCAAAATGGCAGAAAAACAAGCAAACAAACCCAAACCAAAACCCCAAGAAACTAATCAAAAAAAACCCAACCAAACAACCCCACCCCAAACCTAAACCAAAACCCAAAACCAAACAACTAACCAACCAACCAAATCCCAAAGCCAAGAATCAGGCCCAGGGGCAACCACAGAGAGTTTTGGGAAGTTACATGTTTATGCTTCCGAGTGTTAAGCAGAATGCTAGAGGAACCATGAGAAACATTCATTGGTTACCATCAACTAATGAGTGCCATCCCAAGATACACATGCACTTCCAATGGAGAATGGGGACAAAAAAAGGAAAAAAGGCTAAGCATCACTTTGAAGCACAGGTTAGGCAGTCTCTCAGTTTTGAGTAGATGATGTAGTCAGCCCCATTGATCAGATGGGTGTCCTGGTGCTCTGGCACGGCTTCCTGTTTGCTTTCAAGTCTGAATTATGATTTTCAGAAGGACAAGATTTCATTTCAATTTTCAATACTTCCTGAGTGCTTTCCTGCAAAGGTTGTCACTGTACTGTGCTGCAAGTTTATCTCCTCTCAGCTTCAGGGAAGCCAGAAAAGGTGAGTGCCTTGAGCTGCCTGGAGCAACTTGTCAAATGTTAATCTCATGCAATCTGGCTGCTTTTTGCATCAGTGAACCTCAATAACAGAGGAAAAGACCCTCTGCCTTTCTCAGTGGTGCAGATCGGGTTAATACATTGTGGTTGAGGCAGAAACTAACTTTTTACTGGAGGTGAAGAGGAGAAGGAAGTATTTCAGTTTGTTCTTAAAATCTCTTTTCCTCCTGTACTGCCCCACAGCTGTGTGTGTGTCAGCCCACTTACCCAGGAGAAGACAATTCATTTCAGAGGGGAGAGAGAGTGCCTTTGGAACCGAGGGAAAACAGCTTGGAATGCCAGTAGACTTAGCAGAGGAAGGCAAGCCAGTTCTTAGGATCTTTGTTAAAATGCTGCTCAGCTATATGTAAGCCCCTTGTGATTTATGGCAGCAACAAAGTGTTCGTTTAACTTTTAAACTTCCACAAACGAGTGCCCCTGAAGTCATCCTGCTGGCTGTACTCCCAGGCAGAGCCTCACTGCTGCAAGAAAACCGTCATCTTTTCCCCTGCTCCCGTCCACACACTGCCTTTTAGAGGGCCGGAGCGGGAGGGAATTGACACAAGAGCTGCTTGTTTGCTAGCTGCCTAACACGGCCTGCTCTCTTCGAGCCTCGCTGCCTTGCTCCAGGAGGAGAAGCACTGCTCCGAAGGGGCCACAGTCCTGCCGGCCGCGATGCTGTCAGCGTGTGCAGGGCGGGCGCCAGCCGCCGCTGACAAGAGGGGGATTGTGTGGGGAGGGCTACGGGCGCTTGATGCGCTGGCTGGAGCGGTCGGGATCTGGCACACTGCGTCATCCCACAGAGCGGGGTGGGATGCTGAATCCTAGGAACAAGTAGAAATCAGAGAACAGATTTTTATTTTATGTTACCCCCACTCCCCTTTTTCATGCCCCTTTTATTTTTTTTTTATTTCTTGAGTAAAATATTTTAAACAGAAGGAAGTGATTTCATAGCTGAGCTCTTTTTTCTTTTAACAAAGCTGCTTTTGAAATCTTTCAAAAGTAACAAGGAACATAAAGCTCTTTCTCTAGAGCCTTCCTTTCCTTTGTGCTGAGGGTAAGGCAGGACTAATCTGTGTATCACACATAACCATACAGTTGGGTCTGTTTCGGCTTACAGCTCAGTGACACTGTCTTTTGCCACCACCATGTGTTGGGTTTAAACGAGTAATCAAGAGAACCGGCAGAAACATAGCAGATATGGGAACTGAAAGCTTGTGTCCTCTCCTCCATCCTTCACATTTTCGTATGGACAAAGCTAAACCATTTTTCTGGTGAAGATCACAGTTAAACTGTTGGCTAGGCCACAGGTCTGTCCCCACAGTGGGTAACAATATCTAACTACTGCTTTAAGAAGCAGTGAAAGCACTGAGAAAGAATTTCAGAGCTCAGGGCTGGAAAAACTGCCACTCTGTATTTCCATGGCCTGGAATGTCACAAAAGGCTGAGGGTTCCTAGATGCTTGCACTTCCAGATAACTACCGGCTTGGATTGTTACTGTGCAGGGTTAGCCTGTATATTCTCCTTCTTGAATGCTGATTAATCACCCATCCATATTTTGCCCTCTCTTGTTTTTATAACGTGAATAAATCTTCTCTATGTGTCCAAAAATGTCTTTGGGCATTCTTCTCGTACATTAGACTGTGAGATTACAATACTGAGGTTTTATAACTGAAGTTTTGATAACAATATTAGCAACAACCCTTCTCATGTGTATTTCACCAATCCTACCGATTACCCTTGGGCAAGTTGGTCGAGTTCTTAATGGTGCTTGGCCAAAATTAGTCATATCTGCTGAGTCAGGCGCTGCAGCTAGCCCCCAGGATGCGAGAAGAGCAAACAATGAATTCATGCTTGCTAAGACTGTAACAGCATCTGAAAAGACATTTAAGTCTTTCCTGACCGTAAGACCATCCACTTTGTTTTGAGGAACGTAGTTTATTCTGTAAGATTTGGAAACTAATGTGGGCATAGATTTTTTATTTTTTTTTAATATAAGTGAAGTTTCTTTTTGTATAAACAGTTTGATTTAATGTTGTCTTGCTGTCTTTGAAGACAGTTACTTACTTATTACAGTGAACCAATGAATGCAAGAAAACATCTGGAAGTTCAGTGTAAACATCTGGAAGGGTGGAACTGCTCAGCAACAGCTTTTTTCCTGCCCTGTTTTTCTGCCACAGTCGTAACAGACTTATTTTTGTACTTCTGTAGCTTTTCTTTCACAACTACATACCACATAGAGATGGAAAGCAGCAAATAACTATGATAGCTCATGTGAGTGTCAACATATGCTGTAGCCCAGCAGTTAAGCAAATAATGTCCATTATTGGTAACTTCTGCCTTTCTGCTAATTGCTTGATATGCAGCATTTTATTCCAAGATCAAAAATGTGAAGTTCTGCAGAGACAGATCTTTCTAAAAGTTTTTTTCAATGTCTATGCTGTCTTTTCTGGCATTGCAGTCTATCTCTTCCTGCCTCCTCCTCTCATGTAGTAAAAGCACTTGAATTTCCAGTAGGAAAGAAAAAGATTGTGAGATGGTACCACAGTCTGAATGACAGCACCCTGTGTTTAGCCAAAGTCATGTCTTTGTTGCCATAATCCTCATGCAGTGGAGATGGTTAAGTGGGATGGCTTATCACTGTTGGCCTCCAAATCTTAAGACTTTGAGCCTGTAATTCACCAGTTAACAAGTAAGAGGTCCTGGAATGAGGCAAAGATGATCTTGTCTAGATGAGATCTCTTCTCCAGACTGAACAACCCTGGTTCCCTCAACCACTGCTTGTATGATAATGTCCTCCTCCAAGCCCTCACCAGCCTTGTTGCTCTCCTCTGGAAACGCTCCATCATCTCAGTGTCCTTCTTAAACTGTGATGCCCAGACTTGAACACACCTACTGAAGCTGTGGGCTTACCAGAGCCAAGTACAGGGGCACCATCACTTCCTTGCTTCTGCTGGACATGTTTTTGATACAGGCCAGGATGCCATTGGACTTCTTGGCCACCTGGGCAGCTGTGGCAACAAAATGCAACTGGTGAGAGTATCTTGTGGAGAAGCCAGTGTTTCACACAGAGCCCTGTGACTGGAAGAATACAACTTCATCTATTCACCTCCTCCCTGAGGAGCCATGCTGGCACAAAGAGAGCTAAGCTCTCCAGAAACATTTTGACTGAAGTTACTGAAAATGAGAATGTCTCAGCTTGGAGTTAGTCTTGCAGAAGAGTAGCATCCAGCTGGTTTTCCTCCTTCACATTATTAGATTTTGCTTAGCTGCGGAGGGCAGTGAGATCATGCTGGAGTTCAGACCAGAGCAGCATGTTTCACAGCTTCTTCTCTGTAAATGGGAGAATGTGAAGCCACAGATACACAAGGTTACCCTGTGACCAGCATGAGTGCTCATTCAGAGTCACCAACCCTGCCTGACCCCTGTGTCACAGTCGTGTCACTTGTATATTGATTTAATCCTGACAGAAAAACAGGGCAATAAACTCTGGAGCTGGCACCAGCCATACGAGACTGAGCATCAATGACTTTCTGTTCTAGCATACAGGGTGCAGTTATATGCAGTCTCAGTGTTCTTAGATAAGTGTATTTTAAAAGTACATAAGCTGTGAACTTAACCCATAGTTGGGTAAACTGGGAAATTGTGGCTGATGTCTAAATGAAGTGCTCCTCATAAGGTTTATAAGATTAATCCTCAAAACTACTGTGTATCATAAGTGCTTTCAGAACTGCGCAGTGACAGTACTTTCAAACTCTTATCATCAAATATTTGCATGAAGAATTGAAATCTCCACTGAAACCCTAACTTTGTTGGGTATTTTTATAGCATACCTATAGGACTTTCCTCATTAGTGGTGGAGTAGTTGTGATTGGTCTTTGGAGGAAACTAACATGTACAGAGTGTGATGAGGGTGCTTCCAGGGCTTATTGTTGCTGTCTATAATATAGATAGATCTGGACAGGTTAGATTGATGAACTGAGGCCAAAGGGATGAGGTTTAGCTTTGGTTGCAACAACCCCAAACAACACTACAGACCTGGAAAAGGGTGTCGGAAGCAGCCCGGTGGAAAAGGATTGGGGGATGCTTGTGGCCAGCCATATGAGCATGAATGAGCCAGCAGTGTGCCCAGGTGACCAAGAAAGCTAACAGCATCCCGACCTGTATCAAAAACAGTGTGTCCAGCAGTACAAGGGAAGTGATTGTACCTCTATACTCAGCCCTGGTGAGGCCACATCTTGAGTACTGTGGTCACTTCTGGGCCCCACAGTATAAGAAAGATGTTGAGGTGCTGGAGTGTGTCCAGAGAGGAGCAATGAGGCTGAATGAGGGCTTTGGAGGACATGTCATACGAGGAGCGGCTGAGGGAGCTGGGGTTGTTTAGTCTGGAGAAGAGAAGGGTAAGAAGAAATCTTACTGCTCTCTACAGCTGCCTGAAAGGAAGTTGGTCTCCAAACTAACTAGTGACAGGATGAGAGGACGAGAGGAAGTGGGCTTAAGTTGTGCCATGGGAAGTTTATACTGGATATTAGGAAAAAACTCATTAGTGAGTGGTGAGGCACTGGAACAGACTGCCCAGAGAGGAGGTGAGGTTGCCATCCCTGGATGTGTTCAAGAAGTACATAGACGTGGTACTTCAGGATATAGTCTAGTGGCCATCATAGTTGGCTCGAGGTTGGACTCAATTATCTTAAAGGTCTTTTCCAACCTTAATGATTCTGTGATAAAGTTTTGGGGTTTTTTATGCATCTTCAAAACATTTTGATACTGAGTTTAAAAAGAAGTGTATGCTCAGCTTGTAAGCAGCTGAAGCGGATTAGAAGTGTTCATATTATTGATTATATTCATTAGTAGATTTCATTGTGAAATCGCTCAGATCCAGTGAGAGCGTTTTCAGAAAGTCTGTTATAATATGTTGGCTAATATTTTTGTACTCATACATGTACATGTTCATCTTTTCACTTAATAAATACATCTTGATTACTATATTAGACAAATATAGCAGTGTTTTATAAAAGGAAGACAAATTTGCACAGAGGACTATTAAAAATCAGTTAAATTTCATCAGCAAAAGAGGCTTCTGTTTTCAGTTAAAATGATGGAGATGTGAAGACTTGGTAAGGAACTAAGCTGTAATCTGTATGTAATTATGCACTGATTGGAATGTTTCTTAAACTTAAGGCACTTTAGACTCACTGGATTTTTTTTTTTTGATGCTACTGGTAAAAGCAATACTACATGTGTTCTCTTACACTTTATCTGTTTCTCAGTCTCACTCACTGTTCATTTTTATTGCCATTTGGAGTCGTGTAAAATGAATTCCAGTTGATCTTTTGACATTTTCTCTAGCAGCCCCAAAACAGTTCTCTTTCCAGTACTGCTTGGCTGGCAAGGATATTGAAAGAGAAGAGTGAATAAACACAGCATCTGGAAATTACACTGTTGTCAGTATGTCAGATAGACTTCATAAGTACTTTCTTCTTCTGAACAAGCCTGTATAAGCTCTCCTTGCAGAAGCAGAAGTTATCCAGGTGGCTTTTTCTGTGGACCTGGAGCATCATCGTGTGTGTTGGAAGTCTCGTTCTGAATGTCTGGCTTAACTTCTTTGCTGCCTGTCCCAATTAAATTTATTGCATCCCCAGCTAAAGCTGATGCATCCCTGGTAACTGTCTTGTCTTTAAAGTATTCCAAGTATTCCTGTGTAATTCATTGTTTAACCCTGGGGAAACCATTTGAAAGTTTCTCCCTTCTTTCCCCCTTTGGTTAAGAATAAGTATTATTTATTTTCATTTGAGATACTTTGAAACTGTGCTTTGAGAAACTTCCATCATTTCCCAAGGCAGGAATGTGGTTTTATTTTACTTCATTTTCCAAGGGGGGAAATCCCTTTAGTAAATCCACTCCTTTACATACGATGGAAATGAGGCCACATATAATAAAAGTCCTTCCCCTGACTTTAGTATAATTTATTACCTTTTCAGGGAAGAAATAAATTTAAAGGGCAAAGAAAAGCTCTCTGCATTCCTTGAAGAATGTCCAGAGAGGGATAAACCTTGCACGGTTCCTGGTTTGTACTCATGTTCAGCTTTTGATTAAAACAAAACAAACAAACGAACAAAAAAACCCACCAAACCAACCAACCAAAAATCTCAACAAGCCAAAAACACGGAAAACAACCACAAGGTCAATTGCTTGCATGGATTGTGTTTTGTTTCCAAAAGTCTTCTAAAAATGAGTTGCAGGGGCAAAAGTAGGTGTTCTTTTCAATTAAGCCAATCAAACTGATTTATATTTTTCCTGATGAATGCTAGGATTTTGAAATCATGCCTTTACCCCCAAGCAAAACAATCCAACCTTTTCTGTTGGATCCAGGTGAAATAACAAACTGCTGCCCAAGGAGTGAAGTTCACTTAGTGAAAATCCACACTAAATGAATTAGTACCATATTTGCTGTCTGACTTCACTTAGCAGCATTAGATCTATCAGTGAGTTCTCAACAATCTGGGCTTCCTCAAAATTGTGGAGAGCAGGATGTGATGTGGGACATTTGCTCTGACCTGAATATCTGGGTAAACCTTGAGAAGATCTGAAGGCCTACGGTAGAAATTGTTACCAAGGTAAAAATTTGAAAATGGATGTGTGCAGGGAAACGTCCATGTAAAATGCTGGCACATGACCAAGACCTACTGATCTCAGGCTTTTTGAGCTTACTTCTTTTGGAACAGAAGGTGGGAACTTATCCCCTAGAAGCAGCAGCAACAATAATACTTTCACAAAATGGCTGCTGGCAAGATAGGTTTTTGTGTTCCTGCACATAGTTTTGTGGGGAGTTCAGTTGTAAATGTTTTGCTTAATTTCCTCACTGATTTTCTGGGTTAAACTTCTTGCATCTTCAGCTAGAACTGATGCATCATTTCTCGCTGTTAAAGCAAGGCACTTTCAGTCTGGAAGAACTAGGGTAATGTCCCTGTCCAGTCTCTGGCTTGTGTTTTCAGCTTTGGGATACCACTTGCCCTTCCTTCATTTCATCAAAAACTGTTCAAATACATCATAGAATCATAGGGTGGTAGGGACCTCTAAAAGTCATCTAGTCCAACCCCTAAATGTACAGCAAGCCCTCAGCTTGAGAAACTATGTGAACAAAAATGCCAGCTGTAAACTTGTCACATTGCAAAATGGCATTCAATGAGACACTGAACAACCATTTGTTTCCACCAGTGGAAAACATTGAGAACAAGAGGCTGTTCTGTGGGAGAGAAGTTCCTTCTTGTGTGTTGCTTCAATGCACATGAGCAGTGTGAGTAAGTATTTTGGGTTGTCTAATTCCTGAGGTAATCTGTCAAAACAGAACAATACCATTTTAAACCCCAAGTTATTTTTGCCTTTATAGTTTCAATGACACTATGGCTCTTAACATGAAAACACAAAATTTTGCCAGTGGGAAAGCTTGCTGAGACATCTGAGGTACAAGAGCTGGTCAGTGGAGTGGGAAATGGTCAGTAGTGAGTGATAGCCTTCATACAACAGCCTTTGTGCTTCCCTGTTGTCTGAGCATGAAAAGAGTATTCAAGAAAAGGGCTTCGTTTGTCCATTTTTTAAATAAATGCATTTTGAATCTGAATGTGAAAGAAAATTGTGATTCTGAGCTCTTCTAGTTCTGGCTTTATTGGCAGAACAGCTTCCTATTTTTCTCTTTCATACAGCTGGGGATGCTGCTGCTGAGCTCATAGATGGACAGCCCTTTTTTTTCCTTTTTTTTTTTTTATTGAAGTAAGTTTCTGTCACACTGACCCATTTGATGCTCTTCTTTAACGCTGAAGGCAACAACAACAACAATAACAACAGCAGCAAAAGAACAAACAGAAAATCCCAATGCTTTCTGCAGTTTTCATTCAGGAAACTTCCTTGCCACCCTTTCACTTTGCTCTGCATATTAAAAAGAAATCTCTGAAGTTTGTTTTCCTTGAATCCATGTGGAGATACACAAATGCTATGCTCAAGTGCACTTCTTGTGCATGTGGCAGGTCTGCCGGTGGACATATATCCAGTCCCATCAATGCCTAGAGAGCAAGTAGAAGGACTCAACTTGGATGGAAGGCCATTTGACTTCAGGAGATATGGCATCATTTATTAAGTCAGAAGCATTTCTCTTTTGCACACAAGTGTCATGCATTGGTCTGTCCTGTTTAATGAAGTGGTGGACCAAGAAGGACTAACGTAAGTGAAAATACCTAGTTTCCAGGCCCACCAGTGAACAAGAAGTGTTCAGGAATGAATGGTTTGAAGGTTGTGGGCAGGGTGACCTTAAGCTCTGCAGATGGCACAGTAAGCATTTATTCTGCAAAACTATCACAGACATACATGGCAAAGGACTGGCCATCTGCTGCCATAGGGATGGTGTTAGCAGAGCAGCTTTTGCATATTGCAGTAGGTTGATGTAGCAATTCATTGATGTTAGTACTGAAAAACAGTGATGTTACTTAAAGATGAGAAAAGAAAAAAAACAGGGTCAGATGAGTTTGAGGGGAGTGCAAGAGCAAATTTCTGTTGCATTTCTTTCTGGTGGAAGNAACCCCCACCTGGCTACAGCCTCCCTTCAGGTGGTTGTAGACAGCAATGAGGTCAGCCCTGAGCCTCCTCTTCTCCAGGCTAAACAACCCCAGCTCCCTCAGCCTCTCCTCATAGGCTTTGTGTTTCTGGCCCTTCACCAGCCTTGTTGCAGTAAGAGCTTTCTGCTTTTGACTTTCTAAATCCATAAAGTAATTGATATCTGAGTAGGAATGTGCTAATATAACCACACATATTCAAGGACAGTTAAGATTTTTTAAAACATCTTCCTTCATGAAGGAAGTCAGCAAGTCCTGAAGAAAAGGGAATTTAGCTTTACAAGCAGGAAAAGCTACCAGCTCCTGCATTTATCTTCTTTTCATGGAAATTGTTTCCTCTAACCCCGGCCTCACTACCTTCCTTGTTCCCCTGAAAGCAGTTTTAGGAACTGTTTCCCATCTTCTGATATTGATGTAACCTTAGAACCTTGCTCTGACACATGGCATTGATAATTCTCATCACCCCTTCTTTGAAGTTACTTTCAAGTGCTTGCTTTTTGCATTTCTAGAAGCACAAGAAGTAACACAGAAATTGATTTTCCAAGCAGGAGCTGTGTCTATAGGGAGAAAGAGAAAAAGCTATGTAAATCTGTTGCATATTTGTAGAGTGGATTCTCCTTTCTTGCATTAAACAAAGTAGAACTGAAAACTGTAGTTCATACAAGAAGAACCAAAGGAAATTAAAAAAAACAACAAGCCATTAAATGTTTTTAGATATGTGACTGGATTGCCATGATGATGTGCTGGATTTTTAGTTGGTTACTTTCATTAACCCAAGCGTATTTAATGAACATATTCTACCATAACTGTATCCTGCTTATATAAGAGATGAAGATGTGGTGGAAACTGTGCTCACTCTTCAGAACTTGGAGAGGCTGTACCGACACCCTAAAATAGGAGTGGGTACCCTACCATAGACCTGGTGGTGCAGGTCAATCTCTTGTGTGACATGCTGCTTCTCACAGACACTGCTTTGGTGCCAGTGCTATTACATATGCATTTTGGTCAGCTTTCAGGATCTAGAAGGAAAACTTTCTACACAGTTACCTAAAAGAGAACAACAAACCAACAAACCAAACCAAACCCAAACCAAAACCCAACACATCCCCCCCCCCCCCAACAAAAACCAAAAAA
>WAAF01004122.1:0-14026 GCA_013400475.1 Tricholaema leucomelas | reverse complement strand
CCAAACCAAACAAGAAAAAAAAAAAACAAACCACCAAACAAAAAACCCAAACAAATAAACAAAAAAGCTACCAACCAACCAAAAAAAGTTTAATTTCAGCATATGAGGAACAGGCAGGATTTTTCTGTCTTCAGCTGGCATGCAGTGTGAGGATTGAAGAATAAGAATATAATGAAAAACTATTAAAAAGTCAATCATGTTGTGTCTATTAATCAGCAGTTGGTGCTACAAGGTCTGCTTTTGATGGAAGTGGGTTACAATTAAACCTTTACTAGCATAGCCTTGAGTTTGGATACATTACCTTAAACAATGAAGTGTCTGCTTTCAGGTTACAACTGCTTAATGGGGAAATAGGGTTCTTTCAATACATAGTAAATATCATCTTTGACTGAAAAACAGTTCCTTGCTCTCAGTTAATTGGCAAAAGGGCTACAAAAAAAAAAAAAAATCACTCAACTCCGGGCTGTGAAGGCCAAAGGAGAAAAGTTCTGTAAGAATAAAAATGACTTAACACCTCCTCAGTGAAAATATAGAAAGAAATAGAATCAACCAGGATGGAAAAGACCTCCAAGATCATCCAGTCCAACCTAGCAGCCTATCCAGTCAACTAGACCATGGCATTAAGTGCCTCAGCCAGGCTTTTCTTGAACATCTCTAGGGATGACGACTCCACCACCTCCCTGGGCAGCCCATTCCAATGCCAATCACTCTCCCTGTGAAGAACTTCCTCCTAACATCCAGCCTATACCTCCCAACTTGAGACTGTGTCCCCTTGTGTCCTGTTGCTGGTTGTCTGGGAGAAAAGACCAACCCCCACCTGGCTACCCGCTTCAGGTAGTTGTAGACAGCAATGAGGTCAGCCCTGAGCCTCCTCTTCTCCAGGCTAAACAACCCCAGCTCCCTCAGCCTGTCCTCATAGGGTTTGTGTTCCAGTCCCCTCATCAGCTTCGTCGCCAGTGAGGGGCCTGGAGCCTCTCCTCCTGTCTTGTACCATGCTGTAGAAAGCAGAGTGGATCAAGAGAGGTGATTCTACCCCTTTGATCTTGTGAGACCTTACCTCAAATACTATGTCCAGTTCTGGTGACCTCATAAGAAGGACATAGGATGTTAAGACAAGACATGAACGTAGTATCCTGTGGTTCCACAGATACCCTCATCTGTTTCAGTCTCATCCTCGATGTGAAACTGGGAAACCTGTGAAGGATACGGAGAGGTCATGATTCACATTTTAAATAAATCAGAATTAAATGTCCATTTTTTAGTCTGCTGCTTCTCTTTCAAGTGTATAGTTTCTCAGCCAAATACGGAGTTTTTTTCATGCAATTTCAGAATAGCAAAAAGCTCACAGGATCAGCTACATTTCTGCTGTAGACTTTTTAAATGCCTGCTTATGAGAAGGGAACATTAGAAGGGATCTTATCAATGTCTATAGATACCTGAGAGGTGAATGTCAAGATGAAGGTGATAGTCTCTGTTTGGTGGTGCTGTGGTAGGACATGGAACAGTGGGTACAAGCTAGAGCACAGGAGGTTCCACCTCAACACGAGGAGGCACTTCTTTATGGTGAGCATGACAGAGCACAGGAACAGGCTGCCCCAAGAATTTGTGGAGTCCCCTTTTTGGGAGGCTTTCAAAACCTGTCTGGGTATGTTGCTTGTCAGCCTTTCCGAGGTGATCCTGCTTTGTCAGAGGGGCTTGGACTGGGTAATTCCTAGACGTTACTTCCAACTCCTAACGTTCTGTGATTCTGTGTTTGAAAGGCAACAGCTTCCCACTTGGTAACTGCGCTAGCAATAAATGAGACAGCAAAGTTACTTCAGTTTCAGGTCTGAGTGATGAAAACAGGTTTGCATTGAGATGAGTATACCTTTCAGGTCCAGGGAAGATAGTTTTTGCAAGTCTTCAACCTGACTTGCTAGAAGTTTTTTGCCATTGGAATGGGCTGCCCAGGGAGGTGGTGGAGTCACCATCCCTGGGGGTGTTCAAGAAAAGACTGGATGGGGCACTTAGTGCCATGGTCTAATTGACTGGATAGGACTGGGTGATAGGTTGGACTGGATGATCTTGGAGCTCTCTTCCAACCTTGTTGATTCTATGATTCTATGATTCTAAGTCACCTGAAATATAGGTTGTGCTTCTAGAAGCCACACGGATTCCAGTGGGTTACTGAAAGGGTTTCCTGGTTTAATATGCAGAATGGATGTGGTGGGGTGGTATACAAGCTTTAAAGGCTAAAAAGAAAATAAATCTGCAGGGTTGACAGTAACAGGAAGGAAAGACATTTGGGTAAGATGAATACATCAATTGGTCAAATTTTAATTTGTGTTGTACTTTGTTTCAGAGGTTAAACTGCCCATAAAGTTAATTTGAAGCAGCAGTTGCAATGTGTTTGCCTTGTTTTTTTTCTTTTTTTCCCCACTCCCATATACCAGTTCATAACAAGTGGCATTTAGGAAACTCATGAATGATTTCCCCAGAAAATGTGCTGACTGAAATTCTTGTGTTGAAGACAACAATCCATATCAAAGAAAAGGAGGTTACATTTCCACCATTAGGTGAGAGCGGAAGGGGTGCTGCAGTACCTTGGTCACTGAAATATTTCATCACTGTGTATGCTGTGAAATACAGAAGATATTGACATTTTAGATAATGCTTGGCATCATTTCATTGTTTCTACAAGCACAGTTAAGGCTTGTGTGCATGCTCCATAAGGATTTGTGAATTTATTTCAACAATATGTCTTTTGGAAGTATCTTTTGCAATATACAGCAGTGGAATGTATTGTTCCTTAAAGAGAGTACAGACTTTTTTTACTACTATTTCGATATGTGTGCTCCTTATGTCACACAATAAAGTGGAAAAATAAGCAGATTGGCGTTTTGCTTGTTCTGCTTTCATTCTGGTTCGAGAATACAGGGTGACTTGCAGGATTTACCTTAAGATGTGAAGTTCTGGGTGTTTCTTCCTTTTTTTAATCCTCAGGCACACTACAAGGTTAATGAGATCTCTGTTGAAAAAGCCTGTCACCCTAGCTGAGGTTTGGGTATCCCCCAGAGGTCAGTTAATGTGGCAGTTGGCTGTTCCTTCCTCCCTACGTTTCTGCAGGGGCTCCTGCCCACGATATAAAATGACTACCTGCAAAATCTCCCTCTTCTGCTCAGCCCCTTAATGTCACTTGGTGTGTTGTGCATTTAGCAACCAGTTTCCCAGAAAGCCCTTGTCCTGGGCAGAAGTAGCATTGGGAACTGTAGATGCAGGGTTGCTAGACCCCAAGCGATCACTACTTGCTACTTAGTTGTTCCCTCACGTTCAGCCTTGTGAATAGGCTTTGCCTTCTAATTGCGTTTTGGATTTATTCTCATTCAGCAAGAAGAAAGTAATATCAGACTGCCTTATAGCTTAATGTCCATCCTATTGTTGTCACATGAAAAGAGGTAAAGGGAATGCATATTGGTTAATATGCCATATGGCTTCTGTAGATCATAGTGATTAAAATGGCCTTTCACTGAGGATAACCAGCATCTTATCTTTGGTTCTTTAGCCAGTGTTCTGCATGAAATGAGTTGTGATAATTTCCCTCTCTCCACTAGAAAAGCATGCCATGGTTCAGTCTAGAGTAAGGAGAGATCAATTTAAATAAACAAAGCAAACTAATTAACTGGAAATAATTAACATATCATTCTTCAGATGAACACTTCATTTTTCAGTCTGTTAATCTACCGAATACCCATGTGCTGCGTTCATGAAGTACTGCTGAGTGATGGTGTTAAAGAGCAGAAGGTTTTCAGATACACAGCACTGGCTTTGCTTGCCCCACCAAGTAAGCATGAAATCCATGTGCACTTCAGAAAGTCAGCCCAGCCACCAGCATGGTGTGGGAGAGCATGAGCCATGGGAGGATGTTGCAGGACCACTGCAGCCCTGTCCCACAGTATCAGCGAACCCAGCTTAGGTGCCTCTGAGCTGGAAGGGGCTACGAGGAACCTCATTCAGCACCAACAATTGAAAAACTAGATTGCATAGAGATACTATCCAGCCAGGGCTTGATCCAGAAAGAAATTGTACCTGTGTGAGAACATCCCTTCAGGAGGGATGTTCAGCCACAGACACAGTGGTTTTCTGAGATACACTGCATAGGACAGTGCCTCAAATTTCCAACATCTCCTTTTCAATTTAAAACAAGTGGAGAGATCTGGATACAGAGCTGGGTGAAGCAGAAGTCCTAAATTTGGTTATGTTAACACCAGGGTTTTACTGCAAACCTGTCCTGACCTTAGAAAATGGTGAAAAAACTCTGAGTGTGGTCCATTCATAAGCACTGTACCTTGTGCAATTCACTCCACAGCACTTCACTCCCAAAAGTTTTGAGAATGGTCTCCTGCATTCACAGTTTGACTCTCAAGAGTTACCCTTGACTCACAGAGTAGAAAGGGAGTCTTGCAAAATGTCAGTTATTAGATATCCCTAGGGTGAATTTCACTGTTGACTGCAAATCTCCCCAAAACCCCCAAAATTACTGAAGAGAATATACTTGCAAGAAGTTTTTTTAGAGAAGCTTTGACATCCTTTATTTTTTTTTTTTAGAGGACCCACCTGTGTGCATTCCAGTGTGATCTGGTATAGGTAATCCTGCTCCAGTAGAAAGGCTAGACTAGATGCTCTTTATGTTCTTTCATGGTCCCTTCCAGCCCCTAACATTGTGATTCTGTACAGTTTAAGTTCACTGCTTATTATTGCTGCTGTTCTTTTTAAAGAGGGAAGAAAACTAAGCATCTCTTTGAATGTATGTGAAAAAGCATAAACCACAAAAGGTTGTGGACAGAGTGGCTGGAGAATGGCCAGGCAGAGAGGGACCTGGGAGTACTGGTTGACAGCCAGATGAACGTGAGCCAGCAGTGTGCCCAGGTGGCCAATGGCATCCTGGGCTGTATCAGGAATAGTGTGACCAGCAGGACTAGGGAAGTCATTCTGCCCCTGTACTCAGCACTGGTTAGGCCATACCTTGAGTTCAGTTCTGGGCCTCTCAATTTAAGAAAGATGTTGAGGTGGTTGAACATGTCCAGAAAAGGGCAACAAGGCTGGTGAGGGGGCTGGAGCACAGCCCTACAAGGAGAGGCTGAGGGAGCTGGGGTTGTTTAGCCTGGAGAAGATGAGGCTCAGGGGAGATATTATTGCTGTCTACAACCACCTGAAGGGAGGTTGTAGCCAGGTGGGGGTTGGCCTCTTCTCCCAGGAAACCAGTGACAGAACAAGAGGACAGAGTCTCAAGGTGTGCCAGGGCAGGTTTAGGCTGGAAGTTAAGAAGTTCTTCAATGAAAGAGTGATTTGCCTTTGGAATGGGCTGTCCAGGGAGGTGGCAGAGTCACTGCCCCTGGAGGTGTTTAAAAGGAGACTGGATCAGGTAGTTAGTACCATGGTTTAGTTAATTAGAAGGTGTTGGATGATAGATTGGACTTGATGAGCTAGAAAGTCTTTTCCAACCTGGTTCATTCTGTGATTCTGTTAACAGTGCAAAGTCAGAAGTGGGAGGCTTCTGACAGTTTTAAAGAGCTAGGACCTTTTATTGTTATGAAAGTAGTCTTGGTACAGTGCTTAGAAAAGGCACTAGCATCCTGATATAATTGCCTGTGGAACTGCATGTATATGAGTTTGCAAGCAGCATTTTGCAATTATCTGATATGGTGGAGTTCCGTGTGTGATGAAAATTGTGGTAAGAAGAGATGTGTATTATCACATCCTGAAACCATCTCCTCCACTTCTGTGACATGGACTGACCACTTAAAAAAAAAAACACACCAAAAAAAAAAAAACAGTCTACATGCTTGGAAGCTTGGCAGTGTGTTTTCTTTGTTTAAACACATCCATTTTTCATGCCCTACGAAAATTAAATGCGAAGTGGGAAAGGCTGGCACACTTCCAGCATTTTGAAGAGCTGTGAGGGAAGAATTGCTAGGGTAGTGATAGGTTCAGAAACTTCCTGAACCAACATGACGGATACCAGTAACAGAAAACATCTGGAAATATTCAGTTATTTGCTAGCTCACTTCACATATGAATTGTTCTTTAATGTAAGTGGAGAGAACTTGTAATAGATTATTTTCATCCTGTGAGATTAAAGGGTGTGCATGCATATTGCAGTTTGTGCCTTTGGTGTGAGGTTTTTTCCAGGGCATCCATCACTGCTGTGACCAAAGCTGTCCTTGTGGCAGTGTCAGCTCTGGATCCAGGTCTCACTTAGAGTTTATGAGCACTAGAGATAATAAAATATACCTTTGGTCTGCACATGATGCACTGTGTCCTTTACATGAGTTTCTGCAAATGCTTGAAACAAAACCCCAGTACTGGCGTAAGCGTTGAGTCTGTCCTGGGAAGAGAAGCCCCTCAAATTCTGATTATAGCCATTGCTTCTGAACCCAAGTGGATGACTAGGGTAGAAAGTTTGGGTTGGGACTTGGATCTCCCTCTGATGAGTGAGGTTTTTGGCTCCTTGGTATTGCCATGATGTCAAGGAATGTTATGCAGAGTGTCCATGACTCTCCCGTGGGGAACTACTGTAAACTGCTTGGCCCTTTTTCTCTGAGGAAGCCACAAGAGAAAGCTGCTTTAACTCCTTCTTCTAGTCCCTCCAGGGCATCTTACAGCAACAGTTTTCAGAGAGTGCTGTCATTTTCCTTGCCAAGGAAGCATTCTAGTCTTTTGTCTTTCACCAGTCCTCTAAACAAAAACCACAACCCAAACCAGTTAGATGTCTTAGCCATCAGGCAACACAAACTCAATGCTGCCATGATACTATGTAATTTCTAGACCTGTGTTAACAACGTGCTTTTGAAAAACCATGCAGTGCTAAATGAACCACAGAGAGACAGCAGTGTTGGTCCTTAATTCACACTCCTTTCCTTCTCTTAGCACATTGCAGATTGTGTTAAGTGTGAGTGTTCCAAGAAAACTTACCTAAGAGTTGTGGCAAAGAAGGGTTTTGTCAGCAAGTTCGTACTGCTGGTTATCCCAGACAGGAAGGAGACAGCTCATACTCTTGTGATGCCAGCTTGATGGGACAGCTTTCCGTAGTGTCATTAGAAAAGCAACTAGGGAGAAAGACGAAGAGGTGGTAGGTCACAGCCCTTTTCTGCTTTAAACAACTTTTTGGAGTTGCCACTTTAAATCTGTTTTACACATTTCTCTGTAGAGCATTTCTGGGAAGAGGATTACATTTCAAACTGCATCTGTAGATGTTTACCTGTGTCTGATGCAGCGCTGTGCAGTGCGCTTGCAGACATTCCTGGATTTTCCTCTGCCCTTCTCTGTGCTCGTTCTACTGTATGTAGTATCTCACTGCTTATCTCAAAGCCTCCTGACAGTGTGTGCTGTATCGTGTGGACAAACTCATTTCCTTGCTTTTTGATGTGTTTGCTCCTGCCTGCAGCTTACACCATCTTCTCAGAGTGACTGAATTTTCCACTCAAAGTGCTTCTGGGCAGCAGTGTTTGACAGCCATGTCTGAACCCTGAGAGATCTCTGCATTCACTGCTCTCTCATCAACCACAAACTCGTGCCCAAAGTGACCTTGATGAATACAGATATTATTCTGTGATGCCAAGTAAGGGAGAGGAAGTGAGAAACGTCCAGGCTGTGGATTGGTTGCAGGCAACTTTTTGATTTCTTTTATAGAAGTAATGTACATCCAGCTGCAGTAACATACAGAATATAGGTGCCACTGGACGGTCACTGTGAGGGGCAAGAGTAGCAGGCTTTAACTTACAGGAGTATCTCTGGCTGGTTCAGAGGAAAAGTAGGAGCCAGCACTGTGTGAGACAGGGTGACCCCATTTATGCTAGGGCAAAACTACTGGTTTTGAGAGAGTAGAAGTAGGATCCAGCAGTGCTTCTACTCCTCTCTGTTGTCACTCATTCTGTTCCTTAGGCATGCAGAGCTGAGGTTTTGCAAAAGCCCTGTCGTTTGAGCACTAATGCAAGATTCTGCAGCCTGTGAGTCAGGTAGGAGGACAACAAACTGCATGTTAGTAAAGAAGGAGGCTGGCTGAATTTGAAATAGGAACAACATTGGAGCTTGCCAAATGAACTGACTGATGGGAACCTAGTGTTACAGGCTTTGAAGAATGCACAGTCGGCTTCAGACACAAGATCAGCCAAATGATGATTTAGTTAGCAGGAAATGAAGACCCTGTCCTGCCCAGATGACATTACCTGCCCTGCACCTGTAGCCACGTTCTGCCTCTTTAAGTATGCCAATGCTGCATCCTTTAAAAAGCATTAGAGCTGGTGCTCAGGGATATGGTTTAGGGTGAAACTTGCAGAGTAGGGTTATTGGTTCAACTTGGTGATCCTGAGGGTCTTTTCCAACTAGAATGTTCCTGTGATTCTGTGACTTGTGTGTGCCTCCTCTGATAAGTGCTCTTTAAGGCAGGAGCATAGTCAGTGATAAATATAAACAGTGAATTATGCTGGAAATACTGTAGAGTCATTAAAGTTGCAAGAGGTCTGCCTGGAAAACCTACCTGATTGTTACCAGGTTCCCAGCCACATATTCTTGTGTGCCATAGACAAGGCATTAATGAGCACAGTTACAATATCAAAGTTCAGATAGCAGGACAGCAGAGAGAGAACTGGTATTGGAGAAAATGTTTGTGGCATCACCAGGTGACTAAAGAGTGGTTGTTTTGGAGGAGGAGCAAGTGGATTCATCCCTTGTTGCTCACCTCTCCAAGAGGAGATAGGAAAACCCGTGCTCTTCACCTCGCTTCATAATTTGCATAACAGCTAGTAAAAGCCTAGCAGATCTGAATCCTGTTATGCAGGTCGGTTCGGATCTTTATTGTTTGAGACAATCATGATCAGTCCCCAGACTACAAAGCTTGCCTATTAAAGATAAGTGGCTGTAGACATGGGCTTTTCCTGTGGCACTGACATGGCCTCTCTGCCTTGCTGTATTCATACCTAGTTTTGCTAGCCAGGCTTTGTTATGGCCACTTATCTGAGCTCTGCAGAAAAATGGTGAGAAGCCAGAATGTTATCAACAAGACTTTAAAATGAAGTCCAGTAAAGTCCGGTCTGAGTTTGCATCAGGGCTCCTCCTTTAAGCACCTCCTCTACATGCCGCTTCTGCGTTGAAGCTTGCCTCAATGTTACTTCAATATTCCTTTCATTGTTAAAGCATTTGAAGAGAAATTAATGTTAGCTCTGATTGGCTTCCTTCAGCATCTTGCCGAATGGATAACGATTTCGTTCTTACCTGAAGAAGAAAAAAAGAGCTGTGTGTTTCATTTAGACCAGCAGAGCTGCTCGTTGGAAGCAATTACTTCACTGAGTGGAGGGATTTTTCAACCAGTTCGCTTAAAATGTAATAACTGCTTTTTTTTTTGTTTTAACCTAACATTTCCTCATCGGAGAGCCTTTTGCCTCAAAGCTCTCAGTTTATCTCATGCAGCTGCCCATTTGCTCAGGTGCAAGCCCACGAATCTCTGCTAAACAAACATCCATAGAAACCTTTTGAATTCGTACATCAGTGTGTCTGTTCCAAAATAATCCGACTTAAACTGCTGTGAGAATCGCTGAATTAAAACATCTGAGTGGTCCTGCATACAGTGTTTTGGGTGTGTGCTGGAGGTGAAGTACTCAGTGTAGGTGCTTCAGTTAGGTGGCTTTGCAATGAAACACACTTCCAGTGTCTTCAGGTCCTCCCTCCTGGACACACTGGTACCACTGAACAATGCTACACAGCCTATCTTCTTGGTGCTGCAGGGCTTTTTTAAGATGGAGCGATCCAGAAGCTGGCAGCAGGAATTGGGAGAGGTGTTTTTAGTAATCATTATGGATTTTCTGTTAGTCGTCAGTCCATTTGCTGCCTCCTCAGCCCCACAGGTGAGCGGCAGACCCATGCAGCTGCTGAAGGTAATTAGCTGGAAGTTGCCGTTGTGTTTTGGTAACAGTCTTGATTGTACAGTTCTTTTATTGAGGAACAACAGCTGGTGTTATGCTAGTTAGATTTTCTGTTTTGCAACATAGATCTGTGATGTCAACCCTGTGTTGTGTAAAACAGAAGGCTGAAATTCAGTAGGTGGTTTTGACATGGCAAGACCTTCTCTCGAGAACTGATAACCTTGCAGAAACTTCTTGTGTTTTTCCACAGAAAGAGAACAGAGGAGCCTTTTTATTTTTTTCTTCCCCTCTTTTAGAGGCTTTCTTTCAATGTAGATATACCATTTGCAGCTGGTTTTAAAACTGCTTCTGGAATTCGGCAGAGTTACAGTTTCTTTGACAGCCGACTCCCTGCTTATATGCAGTGCTTTGAGCAGACAGCTCAGCCTGCCTGTACGACCTGTGCCTATGGAGCGCTCAGAGCAGTGTGCCATGCAGATGTTGCCAGTGGGCAAAGTGTGAAATATCAACTAGGGAGGGTTGAGTATATCTAAGGGCCATTCAGAGCATGCAGAACAAATTAGGCTTCTTGTTTTGGAAGCTACTGCTTTGTCATTCTCTGCATGCAGCCTGAGGCTTTCCAAGCGTGAAGCTTTCACAGGTAGGTATCTTCTGCCTCTGGCAGTTATTGATGTGGTCTGCACTATGTGCAGCTGATATTCCACATCTAACTGAACTGTTATTAGTGGTTATTTTAATGCTGATGTGAATTACTACCAGATCAGCTTGGGCTGCCTTCCAGAATTTTTTAAGATGTCTTTTGAAAAATTGTACGTGGTTTAGTTTTCAGGTGCCAAATGTCTTATATCAAATGCCATTTAAATCCTTTATCCCCTCAGGGCTGAAGTCCCTGGCAAGCAGGGAGTGCTAGGAGGGAAGAATTTTCGAGTTCCTGTCCTGCAGAAGCAGAAGCAGTGCACTCCCCAACAGGCCAGTGAGGAGGGCTTGCATGAGCACAGCCACGAACTCCGCCCATGCAGCAGCTTGCCTTCTCTGTGTCACTCTGAGACTCGAGTTTGCTTTGCCCTTTGAAGAGAGGTGACAGTAGAAAATAATTGCTTTCATCCTCGGCGGTCTCCTTAGAGAGACCAAGAAGAGTTCAGTGGGAACAGAGGCAGTTCTTTCATGCCCAGCAGCAGACGACACAGGACAAAGCTGAGCTGCAGTCAAGGCATGCTACAGAGAAAGCAGCAAAGCTAATTTGCCTTCCTTCCTTGATTAGGAGATAGGGGCTGGGTTTAAATGACTTTTGTCTGGTACTTCTCATGAGCACCCTTGAAAGAGATGAAGGTGGCTGGGAACCAACCCAGTTTCGGCATTGAAAGTCTTTCAGTATGTTGCTGCAATGCAGTCGCTCTTTCATGACTAGGTGGGAGTAACTGAACTGAAAGAGAAGACTTAGTACTTTTCCTTTTTTCTTTCTTTTTTTCTTCCTTATTATTGTTCCTTTTTATCATAGCCAAAATCTACATACAGTCTATTCTGGGGATGCTGGAGCAAAGCGCGTGCCAGAGGTCAGTGGAGTCAGACCCTCAGAAACATGCAGATTGAGCAACCTTCAAAACTGCATGATAGTGCTCTTTTTTGTGGTTTCAGAGGCTATTTATATACAAATCTTTAAGCCACAGTGACACGGGATGTGGTGCTAACACAGTAGCTGAAAGGCAAGCACTATTTGTGGACACTTTTAGGTGCTATACTTTGCTTAACCGGAGCTAAACTTAGAACACAGGACCAGACTGCTAAAGGCAGAGCACTGTTCCTGAAAGACGACTGAAAACACCAGAATCAGTTCAGTACTGAAGGATGCAGTGGGCTGCCACATGCAAATGAGCACAGTGACACCGGACACCAGCATGGCCTTGGGCCCTGGGCTAGAACAGGCTGCCCAGGGAAGTGATGGAGTCCCCTTCCCTGCAGGTTTTCAAGCCTTGTAGATGCAATGCTGAGGAGATGGTTTAGCACCTGGCAGTGCTCTGTTAATGGTTGGACCTGGTGATCTTAAAGGTCTTTTCCAACCAAAATGATTCTATGATTCAATGATTTTAACTTTTCTTTTAGTTTGGTCCTGACCTATGATAAAAATAGTAATTTGCAATCCTACAGGTACTGTTGATTCCAGTGCACATGCATATGTAAAACCAACACAGTAGTAGTTGTTGCTGTTAGATGTATAAATGGGTCATTTCCTAGGTGGTCTCTGTTGAGAAAGGTTGCAGATTGATCTGATGATAGTGGGAAGTTTTGTCCTTGTGCCTAAATCAGTGCTTCACTGCTTAGGTGCAGTTTTATTCTAGAACAGGAGTGCTGCAGATTTCTAAGTGTGGATGTCTAGTGTCATCGTAGAAGGGCTGAGATGTCCACAAGAGACAGGTAAGCAGGACACAGGCATTAGAGAGGCTTGTGCCTTGCTGGAGTAGCAGCTGGTAGAAGCCCTTAGGTACCTGTAATGGCACCAGATACCTCTCCTTAGGCTGAGATGTCCACAAGAGACAGGTAAGCAGGACACAGGCATTAGAGAGGCTTGTGCCTTGCTGGAGTAGCAGCTGGTAGAAGCCCTTAGGTACCTGTAATGGCACCAGATACCTCTCCTTAGGACCCAAATTGCTGATGGCTGGTTTATTGGGTGCATGTCAGCATCTGTTGTAATGACATGATCAAGCTTTCAGGTAACAGCCTTGCTACTGGAAGAGGTGATGGAAGATGAGGTAGATTTTGTTCTGGCCCATGGCTGGTTATGTTCCAGGTATACATGCTAACACAGTTCAAGTTTTAACTTTGGATGTACTTAGGCAATTTCAGGGAGACATAAGTTTGGAACATGGTCTTCAAAAGGCAGTTCTTTTGAATGATGAGAGGAAAGTGCTTAAGGTTGTTGCTCCAGGAGAGATTTAGGTTGGATATGAGAAACAGGCTGGTCTCTCTAGTTTTCTAAGGGACTCTGGAATAACCTGGAACCCCTCAAACCATGACAGTGACTAACCAAGTAAAGGGAATCCACAGTGTCATGATTTCAGCTACTTTGGTTTCCTCCTTGAAAAATTAGTGCTTGACTAGAGGTCAGAGAGAGAATCATCCAGAGCACAGATGACTAGAAGGCATTTTAATTAAATGGAGATTTAATTAGGAACATTTAAAAACTGGAGGCATAAAAGAAATCTAAGCTGAAACAAACAGGTTCTGCTGAGGTGTTTTCTTCACCTGGGGGTGTCTCTTTGCCACTGGTGTTGCAGGTGTTATCAGGGGCTACTTTGACTGTATGGCGCTTGTTACTTCCACACAAGTGAGAGAGATGTATCCTCCACCAGTTCTTCTGGAGGGATGACTGGCCATCCCAATCAATGGCTTTGTTCATGTTTCTCTGAGACACTTGGGGAAACAAGCAACAGCTCTTCTGGGTCTGAGAGGTCAGCAGCAGCAGCTTCCATCCTCTCCCAGCTGTGTTTCTCCCACCAGTTCCTGGTGGAAAGCAAGAAGCAGTCTTCCTTGGGCTGGCTGTTCCTCTGCCCTTCATTATGCATCATGGAAGCCACTTGGAGACAACATTGCTGTGCTGGCAATGGCACAGGAGACACTGAAGGCTTAGAAGTGTTCTTCCATCTCCTGGGCTGGGTGAATCTGAGAGTGGCTCTCACTTCTTCCAGTCTTTGTGGTTACTTCAGGCAACCTGGCAACTGGCAGCCCAGGTCCTTGATGTAACACCACCAGTTTGGCTGCTGACATTCCAGAGAGCAAAGGCTCCAGGGATATGCAGCAAGCAGCCAGTGGACTTCCACATGCCAGTGACCACAGTGACACCAGCCACCAGCATGACCTTGGGCTCATGCCCTAGAACAGGCTGCCTGGAAAAGTGTTGGAGGAGTCCCCTACCCTGCAGGGGTTTAAAAGCCTTGTAGATGTGAGTGCTGGGGCACATGGTTTAGTGGTGACCTAGCAGTGCTCTGTTAATATTTGGACCTGATAATCTTAAAGGTCCTTTCCAACCAAAATGATTCTATGGTTCTATGATTTTAACTTATGTGTTCTCATGGTTTTCCACAGGTCTATATTTTGAAGAGAATAGACTAGAATCATAGAATCATAGAATGGTT
>WAAF01004119.1:1986-14564 GCA_013400475.1 Tricholaema leucomelas | reverse complement strand
GCGGGGGACACCCAAACCATCACATCTATTAATAAGGTGATGGCTTCAATGGGAGCCCTACGGCCTGGTATTCCTTCTGCTACTGTGAAACCTATGAATTGGGAAATTGTTGTAATGGATATAAAAGATTGTTTCTTTACTATTCCTTTTGCTACACAGGACATGGAAAAATTCACCTTTACTCTACCATCAGTGAATAAAAGTGAGCCTGCCAAGAGGTATCATTGCAAGAGATGAAAAATTCTCCTACAATTTGTCAATGGTTTGTAGCTCAGACATTAAGTCGTATTAGAGCAATGTTTCCAACAGTATACTGGTATCACTATATGGATGATATTTTGATAGCAGCCCGCACACCTGACATGCTCGCTGATGTGGACTGTGAGATGAGAAAAACCCTCCAACAACATGGCCTTGTTGTAGCACCAGAGAAAGTTCAAAGATGCCAGCTTTTGTTATATTTAGGCATGAAAATGCTTGATCAAACAGTAGCACCACAATCAATCAAATTGGTTCGTAGCAGGTTCATAACACAGGTTTGTAACTTGAATGATGTGCAAAAATTGGCAGGAACAATGAATTGGTATGTAGGTTTAAAATCTTCTACATTGCAGCCTTTACTGAAATTATTTAAAGGGGATTGTGATATTTCAACACCAAGAGTTTTGACACCTGAGGCTCAACAGGTCATTATTCCAGTGGAGCAGTTAATAAACCAGAATTTTTTTATGGTATATTAATTTGGCAACCCTTGTACAGATTTTTGTTCTAATAGACCATATACCTTTTGCAATTACTGTACAGTGGAACTCTGATTGGCCTGATTTGTTACATGTTTTAGAATGGTTGTTTTTACCATTTCGCAGTAAGAAAACTGCTCCTGGGCATTTTGAACTTTTGGCCCAGATTATAATTAAATCACAAACATGATGTGCTGAACTATTGGCAAGAGACCCAGAAAAAATTATCATTCCTGTGCAAAGTGAGTACTTTGAGTCATGTTTTTCTAATAGTGCAGCAATTCAACCCTCACTGACTGATCAATTATACAAGTCAAATTACAGTTGTGTGGCCAAATAAAGGTTGCACAGAAACAATTCAGTCCTGCAGAGCTGACTCACTCCAAAGGGAGGTCTGCTGTCTACCAGGGGCCTAGGTCAAGGGTAGGCTTCCCTCCCTAGCCATTGCTAACTTTCCAGATAGCAGAAAAGGAAGAACAGAGAAGGTGTGGGGCCGCTGCTGAATGAGGAGGCAGCCTTGATAACTGAGGGTGCAGAGAAGGCAAAGTTGCTGAATTCCTTCATTGCTTCAGTTTTTACACCTAAGGCTGAACTCCCTTATGTACTCCAGACCCTGGATGAAGGAGGGGAAGCCTGGAGAAGGGAGTGCTCTGCACTGGGCAGTGCAGACTGGGTTAAGGATCAATTGTGCAAATTGAACATTCATAAGTCCATGGGCCCTGATGAAACGTACCCAAGGGTGCTGAGAGAACTGGCTGCTGTTAACACTCTGCCACTCTCCATCATTTTTGCCAAATTGTGGTGCACAGGAGAGGTGCCTGATGACTGGAGGACAGCCAAAGTCACCCCAGTCTTCAAATTGGGCAAGAAAGAGGTTCCAGGGAAGTACAGACCAGTCAGCCTCACCTCCATCCCTGGAAAAATGATGGAGCATCTCCTTTTGGAGAGCATCTCAAGGCACTTGAAAGAGAAGAATGTTATCAGGTGCAGTCATCATGGATATACCAAGGGGAATTCATGCTTGACTAACCTGATAGCATTCTATGATGACTTAACTGAATGGGTAAGTTCAGGGAGACCAGTATATGTAGTTTACCTTGACCTTAACAAGACCTTTGACACTGTCTCCCATGATATTCTACTGAGCAAGCTCAGGAAATGTAGGATGGAAGAGCAGACAGTGAGGTGGATTATGAACTGGTTGCAAGATAGACACAATGGTCATCAATGGTGCCAAATTCAGCTGGAGAGCTGTACCCAGTGGAGTCCCCCAGGGATCAGTGCTGCATGTGGTCCTGTTCAACATCTTCATCAATGACACTGATGAGGGGGCAAAGTGACTGCTCAGCAAGTTTGCTGATGACACCAAACTGGGAGGCTTGGCTGATACAGCTGAAGGCTGTGCGGCCATCCAGAGAGACCTGGACAGACTGGAGAGCTGGGCACAGAGGAANAGAAGGCCCAGTGGAGGGCTATGAGGATGATTAGGGAACTGGAGGGCATGCCTTATGAGGAGAGGCTGAGTGACCTGGGGCTTTTTAGTCTGAAGAAGAGAAGACTGAGAGGGGATTTAATAAATGTTTATAAACACCTGAGGGCTGGTCAGGAGGCAGGGGACAGCCTCTTCTCACATGCTCCCTGTGATAGGACAAGGAGCAATGGATGTAAGTTGCAGCAAAAGAGGTTCCACTTCAACACAAGGGGGAACTTCTTTACCGTAAGGGTCACAGAGCACTGGAACAGGCTCCCCAAAGAGCTTGTGGAATCACCTTCCCTGGAGATTTTCAAGGCCTGTCTGGATGCTTTCCTTTGTGAACTGTGCTAGATTTTGTGGTCCTGCTCTGGCAGGGGTTTGGATTCGATGATCTCATATATCCCTTCCAACCCCTAATATCCTGTGATCCTGTGAAATCAGTCACAATTCTCCTCTACAAGGTATTATTGTATTTACTGATAGATTGGGAAAAAACTGGGAAAGAAGCTATTGTGTAGCTTGATGATAATCATGATGTTCAAATACAGGAAGATCACCATAGATTGTAGAACTTTGAGCTGTAACCATGGCATTTCAGCATTTTAAAGAACCTATTAATGTTGTCACTGATTCTGCTTATATTGCAGGTTTAGCTCATTGTCTTGATAAGGCTGTTCTCAATCATGTTACTCTGAAGTCTCTTTCTGGAGTTTTATGAGCATTGTGGCTGGACGTGCAAAAGGGATATTTTTAGTCTGTGGGGATTGATCTTGGCCTTTGGTACCTTATCACATAAGGAGAGGTCCCCGCAATTTAGGGTGTCTAACTATGTTTGCTGCTAATGTTACTATGATACTGCAAAAATCTGCAGCTAAGCGGCATAGATGAAGTATACATGCTTTTCATAGTGATTGTGATGATAATGTAAAATTTTGGAATGCACGAAAGAGATTCTTCACTAGTGTGCTCTCAGATATAGGAACTGCTCATGCCTTAAATACACTTAAAAAACTCAGATGCTGGTTGGCCAAGCAATCAAATAGCACTTCGCAAGCATTAAGCGAACTTTTGTTGGATGTTGATTCAGTATAACATGCTACCTTACAAAATAGAGGTGCAATTGATTTTATGTTGTTGATGCATGGACACGAATGTGAGGAGTTTGAGGGAGTATGTTGTATAAATCTGTCGATCATCCAGTTTCAATATAGAAGCACATTCAAGAACTTGAAGATGGACTCTTGGACCTTAAGGAAGAAGATGCCAGATGGCTTGATGGGTTATTTAAAGGATGGGATCTCACAGGATGCGTTCTGTCTTTAGATAAAATAGGGATTGTTGTACTTCTTGTAATTGTCAAGGTTCTCCTAATGCTACCCTGCCTGACTGGCCTGCTGTGAAGGGCCCTGAAGCAGATCGATCAGTCTGTGTTTGTAGCACAAGAGCAAAAACAGGGAATTGTGGGATCTGACAAAGGGAGTCAGCTAAATGTGATAAATTATGTAATTCTGGAGCACATCCCTATGTATCCTTGATGCAGTAAGACTGAGGTTCAGAAACATATTAAATTTGTATACCTGCATTTTTGTAACGCTTATGTAGAAACATAGTAAACTGGTATCCTAGCCTCATGTAACATTTGTATATTGTATAGAAGTATAGTAAACTTAGAATAAAGAACTGAAAGTAGTCAACACCTCACTGTTATCCAATCAGAATGTTAAAAACAGTATTTTACCCAATCACTGTATTCCATAACTGGTAGAGTAACCAGTATTTGTAGAATGGCATATAGAAAGATTGCTGCTATAGTAATAAACAGCTTTGGCTTCGACTCCAACTATTATGTTCACATATTCTTGTGTCACTATTATTTTATTCATCATTGGCTAATATACACAGTGACATATCCCTATTATGCTTCATCTGAATATTCATTTTAATTTATTAAAAACATATGTTTTAGACCATGGAACAACCAATAAATTGGTTGTTTACCGATACAATCACCATACAATTCAGCACATGTGGATAATATTGCCTGGGACTAGCATACATAGTGAAAAACTTTTAATTGCTTTCCTATAGACTTCTTAATTAGTTTTTGAAAATAAATTCACAAAAATTAAGATATTTAAAATGAAAATTCTGCTATTTTCCTAAAATAAATCTGGAAAAAAAATCAGAAAATAGTAAGACTGTGAAACCACTTAGAAAAAAAATGATGTGTCTGACATGAAACAAATTTATAAAACATAAATGTGTAAAATTATTTTTAGCAGAAAAAAAAAAAAACAGTCTTTTTTAGTTGGTTGTTGTTCAAAATTAGCCTGAAGTCCTACAAACTCTCGTGACCAGAAATACAGACTTCTTGGACTTACGTATTTTTGAGAAGAACAGCAAGAAACTTTCCTCTGCATGATTTCATCAAAGCAAATTTTCACAGCTCAAAATCAACACTGTTTATACACAATATACTACTGTACTATTTATATAGAAACTTTATATACTTGTATCCATCCATGTAGAGTAGAGCAGCATATTTATTTATTTATTTGAAATGTATATTCCTTTATTGTATACTCTTTTCTCTCCTGTTTTCTGTATGTCTTGGAGAATTCAGAGGCAGTGACCCTCATTTCCATTAGATAAACATTGTACATGACTGGAAAGTCAAAAAATATTCCATCATAAGACGTTTTTTCATCTCCAGTAACAGTAGGGTGCCAACTGAAGAGCTAAGAAGACTAGCTAAAAAAAAACTCCACCACAATCCCAAAACTCACAAAAAAAACCAAACCAAGCCAAATCAAATCCCAACAAAACCCCCCAAATCAACAATGTACAGGGTAAAAAACAAACAAACAAACAAAATTATAGAAAAAAAGTCCCATTTGTTTGTTGATAGAGGCCTAGCAACTGTAACAGTAAAACACCATTCTCTTGCACTTAATTAATGTCAACCTCCAACCAAATCACTCTGCAGCCCAAATGAAAAGTAATCAAGAGGAACACCTTCATTAAGAGTGAAGCTTGCTAGACGGAGTTCAATGAAGTGCATTGTTAAGCTTAGACACTCCAAGTGTGACACATGACCCAAAAGGTAATCAAAAGCTCTTAAACCTTTTGAAGAAAGAAAAAAAAATTCTGTTCCTTTTAAAAAGAGATTATGGTCACATGGTAATCTATAATTTCTAGAATATATCAAGTGCCTCTTAGCTGTGCAGTCTGTTCTTCCCCTGTAATAGATTTACTACCAATTAAAGCTCATCTCTCTCATAGTGATCAACTACTGTAATTGTATTTTATTTTCATGGAAGATTGCACAGGACAAATGAAGAAAAAAAAAAACAAACAAGCCAGCTTTTCACAGTGCTTGCATATGAACGCCACAGGAAAGGTAAAATATGCCTGTCAAATGTATTTATCATAGCTCAAAAATCACAATGTGTTGAAAAGTAAAAATGTATCTGTTGATATGTTGTTTGGAAAGGTAATTCAAAACACCGGTTTTTGCATTGTAACAGATAAATTGGCCAATCTCCAAGCAGCTGACTTAAAATTCATGCTCACTTTTTTTTTTTTTTTTTAATTGACCAGAGACTAAAATCAATTCTAGAATTATGCTGTCAAGTTCATTCACATAAGACAGTAAATCAGCGTGAGGGCTTTATTTTACAGTTCACTGAAGGGGATAGGCATCAGCAACAGTCCTCATTGCCTCATTGCATGCCTTCAGCAGTGTGCACTGTCATACTTTCAGTGCTTGTAGCAATTAGATTTTTTAAAGTACTATTTTTATTGTGCTAGTAAATTATATTGTAAATATGCTATGAGCATGCTAAATTAATATTTTGTCTTAGAAGTAATTTATTGACAACCTTAGAAAATAGATTTTGTGGCAACTCATTGTGTTTCTGATAAACATCGTGGTTAGGAGAAAGCTTTTTTAACTAGTCTTTCATAGAAACACAGAATTCCATATTGGAAAAGACTTTGCTGCTCAGTTAAGAATTTTAAATATATTGGAGGGAAAAATATAGCTGCTACATTCTAACATAATTTTGTGATTTCATTTCATGACATGAAGCCACACAGCACAACATAAATTTATTTCTCAAAATCTAGGATTTATGGCTGCTTTATATCCACATCACATCATAATGCAATGTAGTTTGACATGCCATAATTTGGCTTTAATAATATATTATTTCAGGTTCTGGGACAGTATCGAGCCTTTGTAGGACTTATTTATTTATTTTTAATGCAAAATTTGTGAGTTCTCTGATGTTACTGCAACTCCCAAGTTAATCTATTTATTTTGTGATTGAGTAGGAAGAGTGAAAGTGTGAATTTCCTGATTAATAAAAATATATTATTTCCACAGGAAGACAGTGCTATCCATCACTGTATGCTTTCCAGCTAGTTTGTTTAGTACAGGTATCTCACCAGAAGAGCATATGCCACACATTTTAAGGAGTGAGATTAGAAAGGTAAGATTTAGGGTTTCTTGAATTCTTGTAAACATGCATAGCAAATACAAATGTAAACCTGAAGAATAAAACATGACCACATTGTGTCTAATTCGTATTTTTAAAATGTGCTTAATGTTTCATATAGTGTATGTACCATGCCCTTTTTCTAGCTGGGTCCATAATCTCCTAATGGTAAACCTTAACAGTAGCTTTGGTGTTAAAAAGCTAATAGTGATTAGTAATTTAAAAAAAAAAAAATTACCAGTTATTTTAAAAAAAAATCACAGATATTTATATTAAATGTATACATATATGTAACTTTTCTTCTTGCTTTCTTATTTTTTTTGGGTTTTTTTTGTTAGTTGGTTGTTTTGTTTGCTTGTTTTGTACCTTCCCTTTTTTCTTCCTTTTCAGTGAGTCCTTCATTCTAACTCTAAGTATTTTCACTGGATGACCTTACATTTTATTTTAAATAATGATTATTATTATATTTACCTCTTTTAAATGCACAGCATGAATGTTTTGCAACGTTGTCTTATACTGCACTCATCAAAAAAAACCTTGCAGTTTTTTGAGAGGAAAGAAGAAACAAAACAACAACAATGAAAACCAAAACACCAAACCAGCTACCAGAGGAAGCTTGAAAACCTAGCTAGCTCCTTCAAAACAGTAATTTGGAAGGAAAAAAAAAAAAACAAAACCAACTTTTCTTTGATCTGAGCCAATTCTTGTTGATTTTCTGGTAAAGTAAGAGATATTTTACTATTTTACCTTTCTAGATAAGATATATTTTTGTCAGAGAGTACATTCTAAAGCTCTTGTACATTTCTCAAAGTTTTATTTTTCTTCAAATTTAACAGATGATGCTTGATGCTTTATACAAGTGATGCACCATACTCTTCAAATAATATGGCTTTAAAGGTCTAAGGAAATACAAGAGAAACTTTAGAGTGGGATATAGATAATATTTAGTTATATTCTTGCTGTACCATAGCGATATCTTTGCTTTAAAGCATAGCTAGGAATTGGTCCTGAACTCTTCTCAAGGACAATTTGTTGCAGCTGTTATCTCAAAGAAAGATGAAAGGAGTTTGTTGCTAATTTGCGACAGCTTTAAACATCAGTAATGAAGAATATGATGATATGATAAATTTTCTGAAAGTGTGTTTTGAATTTTCAGGACAGGTTCCAGGTAAAGGAACTGGAACGTTGTGCCAAGTAGATAAAACCTGATTCCCTTTTATATGGGGAATTGGGAGAGAGCATAGAATAGAACATTACATAGAATCACATAGAGAAGAATGATTAACAGGAGATTCACAAGTAACAATGCAAAACATTCCAATGTTAAAGAAACAAAGACGTTCCTTCCAGTCTTATCTAAGAGGATAGGCCATAACGAGGAAGAACCAGGTAGCATCCCTCATTAACTATTAACCTGTCAATAAGCCTCCTTGAAGAAGGAGACGACCACCAGGGATACAAATTAGCTCAGACCAATAAGGATGCTGCAAACCTGCAAGGTCACCAAGTTCCAGGCAAAAGGTTAAAAATGCATCATGAAGAAGACCCACAGCCTTCCTCCCGGAGACCACCACCCGCATCTAGAAGACCCCTGCCCACGATTCCTGAAGGATACTATGCTGGTGCAGCTAATTAACATACAAAGCGTGAGTGGGTGGGCTAAAAGTAGTGAATATGTATAGGTACCCTGTGAATAGGGATGAGATCATTGTATAAATGTGGGATGGCTTACTGCTTCAGGTATGCATCTTTGTGGTAGAGAGATCCCCCGTGCATCTGCGTGCAATAAACATACTGTCATGGAGGGGGATCCTGCTGCCTACACCGATTTGTGGCGAAGGGGAGAAATCAATTGGTATATATACAATTATGTATAAAATGATATATTCATCAAATCCAATATTCTGAACTCTAGCCACCCCCAACACTATATTTAATATTAAACAGATATTTACATGGTTATGGATGACCTTATGGGAATAATAACACATTATAGCTTATTAATAACTACATTACAATATCTAGCATACAAACTATCAGCAGAGAGAGGAGTTTTCCCCACGGCAAATACTGCTTTGGGGTCAATATACTATTCGCCCAGCAGAGTGGGCTGAAACTCTTTCTGCTCTATGGCAGGAGGTAATAGGAATCACAGATAATACAGAGGTATTAAAGCATTTACTCACAATTCTGATTAATTATCAATAATCATTAATCACCCTCCAGGGCTATGTCACAGCCTATATAAAGTGTCCAAGCCTCAGGGGAACTTTGCCCGTGAACTGTGAGGCTGGAATGAATCTTCCCAGCTTCTGGGGAAAGGATGCAGTCTTCCCAGCTATCTGGGGATATGACTCTTCTCAGGTGTCTGGGGAAATGATCGGTCTCTGACCTTGTTGTCCTGGCAAGGGATGCAGTCTCTGCCCTTGTCTCCTGGCTCCTTCTGGATGCTTTGTCCAGGAACTGGTCTGGGGAATGTTGGCAGGACCTCAGGTGCAGGAGAAGGGTGTCGTGCAGTCTGAGTATGGTGTCACGCTCGCTGGCAGGCTGATCACATGTGCAGACAAGTAGGGGTCTGCTCCTGGTATCTCGGTGGCACGCAGGTGGGCTTACCAGGCAATAAAGGCATACACGGCTGCGCAGGAGTTTGTGCTCCTTAGATAATAACAGGCAATGCAGAATCAAATCCTGATTAACTCACTACAGCTGGCTGGGAGATTCTGTCTCCGTAATAACAGCATAAGCAAGTAGGCCAGTGAATCTAAATCTAATAATAATAAGATGTGCCTGAATATGAGCAATTGTTAACAAGGGGGGGTGGGGGAGCACGGGGCCTGAGCGTGAGTGTGAGCACTCTGGTGAGGCGAGTGCAAGCACGTGAAGTGGTGAAGCTGCTGCAATGGAGTCAGAGCAGAGGCTAGAGCTAGCCAAAGCATGCAGAAGCACCTTGTTTACCTGTGTGCTTCTATTTATAAACTGTGGGCCAAGATGAATAGCCCTTTGGCCATTAGAATGACCAATCAGAGTTTGGCAGTCAGCCAAACAATACCATACTGGGCTAGATCACTTGCCTGGTACCTCCAAGTATAGGGAGAGCATGAGTGGGCCGAACACTGACATATGCAACGTGTTTACAACCAACTTATATAACTTGTTTACAACCTGGGCCTTAGGCAGGCCAGACTTTGGGGCACCAGGCCTATTGTGCCCATTTTTGTGCTTTTTTACCCATTTGATGTGTTTACCCCTGGTTTGGGCAGGAAAACATGTTTGGGCAAGGTAAGGCAAAGTAAGACATAAAATAAGCCTATTTTCAGGCCTACAGGCCCTCCACAACACATACCTACTTTGTAACTACTGAGTTAGAGTCTTTTCTGTACATAACATTATTCTTACATGACTCCTGTATTGAGTTTGTGACTTCTTTTCTGCAGTTCTACATAGCGTTTTAAGAATATAGTCACGCATCTGCATGAGCTAAGTTGAACAGTGAACTTGCACTGCTGCATTTCTGAATTATTTTTTCTTTGAGAAATCAATTATAAAATTTCTTTTTTTCCTTTCACCTTCATTTTTCTTAATTTGTGTGTTTATCTTCATTTTCAGTACAATTGCATAAAAAATAGGACCTGTGTCCACTTTCAAGAAGCAGTTTAGGAACTGAATTGTAATAGAAAAATTTAACAGGTCATACAATTTTAAACTTAATATGCAGGCTATTAAGGAATAAACAGTCCTATTGATTTCTACTTACAGCACTGACAGCTTGCATGATTTTACTCACCACTGAAATTATTCTGATGTCTGGTTTATTACAGTTCTCCAATTAGTCTGCTTAGTAGATGATGATAGGTTTAAAGGCAGATATCTTGTGATTCACAGAAGCTCCTGTCATGGAGGTCAATAAGCCTAAAACATGTCCTGGCTTGCCCCACTCTTCTGTTGATGTCAGCTAAAAATTGCAGAAAGCCCAAAATTACCTTTGAAGAAGTAGGAGAAAATGATCAGGAGGATCACACTTCAATATTGGCTACCTGTGTGGTGCAGATGTTTAAGGAACTAAAAAATGCTGATTAAAAAAAAAAACTAAGTCTGGAAGGAGAACTTAAAAAAAAAAAACAAAAAAAAACAGAAACCCAAAATTGAGAGGCTTTTCGATTTGATTTTACAATGTATCTTACAAGACGTAAAAGTAACCAGCCTCCCCAACCGTTCTCCTCAGCCTCTGAGAGAGGAGTAAATGCATTTGCAAAAACAAAAGAACCAGCCCTGCCCTCTAGCAAAGAAGCGTTCAGCTATTCAGCCTGCAAAAGCCTCAATTCAGCTAGCACCCAGATCCAAAGCAGTCTCTAACAAAAGGGAAAACTCCCTACTGTAAACGCAGCTAATACACACTCCTCCGAGCCTCACATTGTAAAAAAGGCACAGCCGTGCTGCAAAGCTCAAAGCAAGATTAAAGGAAAAGTCATCGCCTTATCAAAGCCAAAATCAGACATTCGCACTGTTAGCCTGCACATGTGCAATGCAATTTAACTTATGATTCCAGCCTGCCTGCTAGTCACAGACTGGGTGAAGGCTTCACCATGACTGCATTCAGCGAAAGGGCCACAACCCCCAGCCACGGACAGGTAATACACTCAAAACGCGCTGTCATAATCTGAATGGAAAGTCCCAGGGAAAAGCCACAAACTTCAAATTGCAAAAAGGTGCTAACTGCCACAGCCACAGCTGAAAGCTCATGTGGCAAGCAGCAGAAAGGCAGCCACACTGTAACACCTCATGGCAAAAGAGAAGTGTGTCACAGAAACACGTCTCTAGTCACCTTTGAATCTAAAAGACTGTGTTTCAGCTTGAAGCAAAACGGAAAGCCTAGAGGACGCGATCCTTCTCAGAGCAGAGATTTCTCCTGCCAGTGTGAGCATCCTCTTCCTTCAAAGGATAAGTGGATCGAGGTAGCTCTTGCCTTAGATGTAATGCCCAAGCACCACTTAAGGCTACTGCACCCACAGCTACTTAAATCCGTGATGCTGGCATTCATTAATAGCTCCAGTGAATGCGACAGTGTTGCTGAGGAAGATGACACTGGACTCATTAGTAGCAGCAGTATCCACAGAAGCACCCTGAGACTCAGCAGCAGCTCAGGTGTTCCAAATTTGCTGAGCAATGGGTAGAGTCCTTCCTCTTAATATTGAGGAAAAGCTGTCATTATGACAGACATCCATCCCCATCAGGTGGTGGGCAATTCAACAGGCCCATGGACACTTTGATTCAGTGTCACAAAGGAGAACCAGAGTCCAACCCCGGTCAATGGGGTGGGCTAATAAAGAGTACCAGGTTTTGGGCTCAGAGCAATGAAGCTCTACACTGTTTTGTTTCACACCCTACATAGAGTAATTATGGTTATATGGTTTATATGGTTGCATATGCTGTTTATATAATGCATATAGCATGTAACTCACTGTGATTATATGTAACTTAAGCTGTTTCTACAAGACAACCTAATCCATATGTGATAAGCCTTACCAAAGGGTATCCGCTGCCAAAAGAGGCAATATGCTTGTGCTCAAGGTAACTCACACAAGATACTCTGTCCCAGAGGTGTAATTAATTGCTCTCAAGTGGCCCATTGGCCAGGAATTGGTATTGTCACGGAAGACCAGTAGGCCTAAAACATATCCTGGCCTGCTCCACCATTATGCTGATGGGGGCAGCAAGTGCCAAAGAAAAACAGACTCTTGGGCCATTGTGTCCCCTCCTGAAGTGATAAACAGGTACCACAGGTGTTTATACAATTGTTAGTGTCTTGACCTGTCGGGGCCGTGGCTGTACTGCATGATTATAAAGAAGTAAGATAGGTCAGTTAAA